>JAQIXL010000272.1:0-39399 GCA_034700245.1 Poikilolaimus oxycercus
TGCACCAAAGGAAACTTCCCCCTTTTCTCGCCCTTTGGGCCTCTATCGAGATAGAAATTGCACGGCCTTTTCTCTAACGGGAACACTCAAGCGGCAAGCCGGAGAAAAGTTAACAGTTTCTATTAGTGCTTTGTTCCAGAACATTCCATGGGCTTCGTGAACCTTCTAGAGTCTTCATGACTTTACCGAGGCTTCATGTCTGCTCAATAGTGGATACTAGCGTTTGAATGTGGCGGGAAGTAGTACTTAGGTGCTTCGGACCAACCTTCTAGAATGTTCTACGTGACAAACATAACCACATACAAACATAGACATTTCAGGAATTCTGAAAACTTTCAGTTCTCGGCTGGGATCTCACTTTTTTCTGAGATTTAAAAACTGGCGTGTAGAGGAAGTAGTCGCATTGACGATACGCTTTAGAGCAGCTCAAAAGGTAGCTTGGGCCGCTAGAACTGAGATTTTTCAGATCTGAAGGAGAGTAAAAGGGCCCGACCAAAGGAAACTTCCCCCGGCGCTTCGCGCCGGGGGCGATAGCAAAATGCATATCGTCCATAGGTGCGAGGTTTCTTCATTTTCTTATGGCATCATCTCCTACAGACAAATAAAAGCGTTTATTGTGAAGATCACACTGTGTAACTTTGTGAAAAGACAAATATTCCACGAAAATTGCTCTCAGAAAAATTCTGCTCTTTTTTCATGTATCTATCCTCAATTTTGCGAACTGCAACGAATGTGAATTCTTGTCAGAGCAACCACGTATTGAGCCACTTTGGAGTTGGTATGAACTTCGTCTTTGAGACGTTTCCAGGCTTGCGATCTCCTCTGTTTGCAGTTATTGAGAAGGTGGCAAAATCAGAGTTTCGGTTTTTGGTTTCACATATTGTGTGAAGGTTGTGCGGAAACAAACTCTAGTGCTCGCGTGGAACCAGTTTGACTTTACGCTATATTTCTTGTATTTTCTCGGTGCTTCAGATCTGGTAGATGTCGCCAATTATCATCCAGAAGAAAATTTTCGTCGTAACACGAAATAACCGATAAAATGTCTGCCTGACCCGTATTTTGTTGAAAATTGGCTAAAACTCAGCTACTCGGCTAGATGTCGGCTTTGCATCGGCTCGGTTAGCAGCGAACACTTTTCACTAATAGTTAGCTCACATCTGCTAAGTCCAAACCACTAGGGCAAATCGAGTTGGTGTCGTAAGTATTCAATACAACAGATGATTTCTAGTTTGGCTTGAACATGCTCGAATCCGTTGTCTGATTTTCGTTGCACCGTTCTTATTGCTTTCAGAGCCACCAAAATCTATCGATCAAACAACTGCAAAATTTCTCCGTTAAAGAAAAAAAGAGAAAAATATCGCATGGTAGCGAACATTGTTCGATTGAATGGAAGGTGGTTTGAAATGTGATATCATGATTTTTATCCCTAAATTTTGGGCTCGCTTAATGAAGGCGACCACATTGAATTTGTTCGTCTCGACTACGAGAAATCTTGATCGACTTTTCATGCCGCTTCTGATGAATTCATAGTGTCAAATTGTCTATGCATCCTGAAAAATAATGTTTAGCACTAAATCGACTCCCGCAATGAAAATGGGAAGAC
Organism: Poikilolaimus oxycercus; assembly: GCA_034700245.1. NCBI lineage: Eukaryota > Metazoa > Nematoda > Chromadorea > Rhabditida > Rhabditidae > Poikilolaimus > Poikilolaimus oxycercus. The sequence goes on from JAQIXL010000272.1 coordinate 1,604, forward strand.
AATCGCGTAAAGGAAGCCTGTAGGACTGCCGGAGGCTTGAAAGCACGATGACTCAAGAGATACCACCGTCTTCATACGTCTCGTGACGCTCTCTTCGCGTGCATCGGGTTTGGGGGAAGGAAAACGTCCGTTTCCCATGACTAATCGGTGATGTCTCATCAATGCAGCGGCCCGAGACGGCTTCCACCCTTCGTAAAATCTCTCATTTACTCCTTTCGCTCTTTCCATTGCTATGCGCTCAACCTACGTTTCTATTGTATTTTCATTCTTTTTGCAGGTCCCGTAGAAGGTCTGAGATGATTCTGTGTACAACAGACTACTAATGTAAAGTGAACAATGGCTAGAGAAACGCGATGACGCCATCTTAATTTTTACATTCATCAAGTGTTCCTTTCTAAGCATTACCTGAAGCCGTCTTCAGAAATAATTCAATCAACTGACGGTATAACGTACCGAATTCAGCAATGACGAAAATCATTTTGGAAGTTGAAATCGAACGCATTCAGACTGGTTGTAAGATTTTGGTAAACTCCAGCTCAATATGTTCAGCGGAAGCATTTTATAGATCGACGGTCGGACGGGAGTAACGCGCTGAGTGGCAAATAAAGCAGTTGCCTCTAACCGGTCCCGGCCATCATCCCCCCGAGAATTTCGCACATTTGAAACGAGCCATCATCCCCCCGCGAACGAGCCAACATCCCCCCGTCCCCGAGTCATCATCCCCCCGAACTTTTTCTGCTCGTTTGAAGCGTCTTTTAACAGAAACAAGCCTTGAACCACAGCAGTTAGACTTTGACTATCATGGGACTAACAAAACGCAGTAAGACTGCGAAAAAACGCTCAGAGCAGTTGAAGTATAATGTAGACGGTCTTCTGACAAGCGAAACATCGGCACAAAGAACTCCAATTTTCTCCTCTGCTGTGTCCAAAAAGCTTACGACATTGTCCAGTGTTCCAGTCTAAAGCTGGCACTTTGGTCTAACGGGCTTTGCCTCTCGCGTAATGGGCTCTGAACTAACTCTTAAACAGGCTTCGGTCTAACTAGCTCTGGTCTAACGTCTTGTCTCTCTGGTCTAACGTCTTAAGTGCTGCCCGTCTCTATGCAAAACGTTCTTTGCACTAGGAGAGAAGTTTCGTTGACAGGTCGAAAATTTAGCACTTTTAAGTTTTTCGGTTGTGTAACGTGAGCTTTCGTGGACATGCTGCCGTCTAAAAGTCTTTGCTGCTTCGAACCCGTAATTGCGATGAGTGTTATGATAAAAGTTGGCACTGAAATCGCGAAATAAATTGTCAGAAAAAATCCTTCCATACCGATGAGATTGACGAGATAAAACAATGGACGCCGCCGAAGGAAAAGAGTGAAGTTCAATAGAGTGTAGTTGTTCGGGCAACACACATATTTGACCTCTTTTCGTGTGGCTGAAAGATGTTCTTTAGAGTAAGCAGAACACTAACCAGAAGTGCCGAGAAGACTCCAGCCTTCATTCTGAAGGTAGTTTGCGGTGCCAATGACAGGCTCTCTGGAGAAATAGTCGATCTCTTTGTTATCCGAAGTCCAACTACCAAAGATCATATTGCATTTCTGTGCCCGTCGTTTCTCATAGCAATTTTACTTACCTGACTATCAAAAGGGAAGAACGCCAGATACAATTGGCAGCTAAACAGAACGTCAACATGTTCTACGAATCTTAAGACCTGAATTTGTAAATTGCCGGATAGAGGAATTCCACATAGGCACGGCGCTTGTGTGGTTCGGTGGTGAGTTTGAGGAAGAGCAGGCGCCTCTGTTCGTCATCCTTCATCACAAGTCTGCAAAAGCGCTTCCTTCCATCCTCTTCCAGGCGTTGTTTAGTATGCGAAGCTTGAAGACGGAAGAAACATACGTGTTGTAAAGCGTTGTGTCCGGGATCCACATGAACGTGTACGGCACACGAATCGTCGTGATATTGTCATATTCCTCAGGGTTCCAGTACATAAACTCATCATACCAACGCTGAAAAACAGCATGTCCATCATAAGGGGGATTCGTGGAATTGCTATGCCCTTGAGTGAAAATCTTTCCTCTCTCGTCTGGCTTTCCTCTCCCTTTCTCTGACAAGGCAATCAAAACATGTGAGAGAAGGAAGAGGGAAGGGGGAGGGAGGGAGAGAAGGAACAAGCCACAAAGACAGCCGTGTGTAGCCACTGGCCACTCACCTCGATCACCCATGCGCTGAGTGTGATGTATTGCTGGCGCTCGTTCTGCAAATTACGCTTCTAGTTTTTGACGTGACAGAGAGTAAAGGCCCCTCTTTTCAGTTTCGTCATCCCTCATAACAAGGAAACAAGAGGCTTACCATCTCGGTGACTTGATAGAGTTCCATTGTCACCCAGACGTCAACTGGCTCACCCGGGTCTCGTCGCGGTTTTACCTAGAAATTGAGTTCGCGAAATGATCAGCCGGCCCGGCAATAAGTGGCCTTGTTATATGTACCTTCTCCTCGCCGTTGAGCATCGAAAGGGACGTGAGGAGACGCTGAAGGGCTGTCTTTTCCATTTGTCTCCCTTCAATCGTATCTGGTCGCACAAAGGCGCGGATCCGTGCGGTGGTCGAAGAAGTGTTCAACGGCATGCCTGCTTGCGGTCTCGATGGTGTTGGCAATGCGGCCATCACAAAGAAGAAGAGAAGTAGTGAACTCGCCGCTGCACATTTCTTCTTCTTCGCTGCTGCTGCCGGCCACATCTGTGTTTTAAGAAGAGTTCCAAAGTGGTGGGAAGCGTGTTTGAGCACCTGGTCGAGGCCGCTGGGAGGAAGATGAAAGCTTGTGAAACGAGTAGCCACACAAGCGCCGGAGATCGTGCGCCGCGCAACTGAGGGAAGACAAAGCAACAAGCCACAATCCGTCTGTCTCGTTTACTCTTTCCTTCCTTCAAAACTCTTCCGGTAAGCGATGAGACTGCTCCACATATAATCATCGAGAGACCGACGACCGAAAGAAAATTTGCCACGGGTGCGCGCATAAATGGCGGAAGTATGGCTGAGAGCATTTTGAGACTGCAGAAATGACTTGGAGTCAATGGAAGGGAGAAGAGGGCTTGTGGTGGGTGGATGGCAGGCGGCCCGCCAAGCAAAGACTCCGACCGAGCGTGTTTTTGGGATCCGCGATACCATTGAAGCGCGGAGATACGGCGGCTCAAAGAGATGAGCAGACGGAGTAATACTTCAGCCGCTGCTGATGTGGGAGGCGAAATGGACACCGTATTTACTCGACGCGGGCTGCGTCTGCGAGTAATTCCGTCTTTTGACCTTTCTTTTTGCACAGAGAACCAACGAGAGATAGCAAGTGCACGTTGAGATGGTTGAATTGAAGTTCGGATTGAAGAGGAGACGATGAAAACAACCTTCAAAGAGAGACTCACACGCTAGAGAGAAGGAATCTCAAAGCGTCCCCACGCTCTCAACTTCATTCACGATGAACCCTCGGACCCTGCGTCCTCATGAATGTGCGAAGGAAAAGAACGTTTGTCGCGCGATGAGGAAACAATTTGACCGCGTTGATTGCAAGAGCGTTTCCTGAAATCCTTGCGTCTTGGCGACTTCTAGGAATCATGCCATAGTTTGCTTGTATACGAATGTCTCTTCAACCAGAACGGAGGAGGGTTCTGCTTTCGCTCATGTCAGAAGAACAGAACGAATCGCGCATCAAAGCTACTCCGTGGTGGGCCGTTCGCTCCAAGTCCGTCAAAACAAAGTCTCACGGTCCCGATCTCATCAGCGTTAGAGCTTGAAGCGAACAAAGAGTAAATGAGAATCCTCGACGGGTGGTCTGAATCGGTGCCAGACGGCGGTTTTCAAGTTCAAAGAAAGGATGACGAAGACGATGAATCCCTTAACGAAGCAGGAAGGAAGACATTTCAGAAGTCATTTTCAAATGAGAACAAACGGTTCAATGCGTCGACTCTTTTCTGATCCTCGACAAGGAAAGCAACGGATGTCCAAAGAACGCCAAGAGAGGATGTCTCGACTTGCCCCTCCCCCTCTCTTCCCGGAGCTTCTCTTACCCAGCCAGCACCGCAAGACTCTTCAGCATACCAGCCAGTTAGACCACAGATGAGGCAAAACAGAAACTCTAGTTGCCCGAGATAGAATTGTGACAAGTGGAAGGAGGCACGCGCGTCTTGTCAACCACAGAAGGACGACTGAAATTTCTTCAACTACCAACGTCGACGATGTTTTTCAACGACTAGAAAAACGAGGGGTCGTGTGACCAAGCCTCACCCACACTCTAACGCGAAAACTTCTGCTCAACATTAATTCTGAAACCCTCGAGAAGCCGTAGTTCAGCTGGCGTCGACCACGGCGGAGGAGAGGGCGGAGTCTCTCTTCTCTTTCCTCGTTCTTACTCGATATGTGTGGCAAAAACCGAAGATCTCACGCACTTCTCTGGCGTCATTCTTCCTCCTCCCGACTTGAAGACGAAAAAGGCAGGGACATCCGAGAACGAGAGCCGACGACCTGGAAACGAACCCGCACAATGGGCAGTCAGTGAAGGCGTCCCCGACGGTCAAACGGGTGCTCCTCATCCGGTCCCAACTCTCCCTTTTTAATCTTTCTCGGTGGAGTCCCTTTACGTGTTGTCTTGCAGGTGAAATTCTCGGCTATGAGGAGATGGCTTTTAATTTGCCTCCTGTTTGGCGTCATTCAAGCAAGGCGCCATGTGGACGAAGATGAAAACTCAGTGGAGGAAGAAAATGAGGACGACAGCGATGAAGACGCCGACCTGACAACGGCCGAGTTCCTCTACAAGAGGTTGGCTCAAGAGGCGAAGGCGGCGCCGAAACGAAAGCCTCTCAACGCGTCCATCTACTCCATTCCAGGTAATCCCCCAAGGCACTAGACCGAAAGGCGAATTTCGTCTGCAGGTCCTCAGGAACCGCTGCCTGGACGTTCACATCCCGGCGACTACTGGCCGGTGTTCCCCTTTCAGAACCAGTATTCGGGCGGTCTCGATCTCGATCCCTCTATATCACGAGTTAGTCTCGCTTCCAGATCAAAGGATGTTTCAGCACATCGGAGCGGATCTCGGAGTCACGGTTCCATCATGGGGAATGATGGACGTCTACGGGCGCTTCTTCAATCGAATCTCCGACACCACAACCAAATTCGGATATCTCAATCATCCCGTGAACATGATGGACCTGGAACGGGAAGATTTTGTGCAACTCATGTCGGATCCGTCTCTTCATGCTAATCGAGGTGAGATTGGGCACCTCGAAACGCTTTTTTAGCCGTTCATCCAACGTTGCCATTGGGAAAGGTGGCCAAGACCCATGTACCAATCTCCTGTAAGCCACCCCTCTGCAACCCGTATACAATGACATTTGGCCTCGGAGTTTGTTTTGGAGCGTTTTGCGTGGTGGTTAATGGACTCGGCTCGTAGGTGGAGCACGATTATGGCGGCAGCGACGGCGTTGAGGGCGACATCGATGTTCCCATGCCGATTGCCAAAGGCATTGCCTACCGCTATGCGCTTGGCGGAAAGGTCTACTACGGTGAGGGGGCAACTGCCGAAGGAGATAAACACGAGCTTTATAGATTTCGAGAACGTAACGGTGACGTACGGCCAGAACCTGGCACCCATCGACCCGTTCCAAAGCCTTTTCAAGTATCAGTACGAGCGAGACCCGAACATTGCCATTCACCGCGAAAATGTGCCGCCTTTCGCCTTCCTCGGTTATGAGTCTCCGAAGAAGCGTAGGAAGCATCATGCTAGAAGGAGGGTCAGACGTCAAGCAGGCAACCGTCGGGTGAGAATCTTGCATCTTTCTCTTTGCACTTTTGAAAGAAGAAGAAAAAGAAACGTCTGAAGCCGGATGTAGTCTGTGTTTTCTTACTTCCCTCTTAGACACAGGAACCCAAAAATAGCGCGCGCGTTTTCAATTCAAAAGTCGAGATTGGCGATTCACTCATGCATAATTCACTTCAGCTCTGGGATCTCGACAATCGAGGAGAGGACGAAGGAGAAGACGAGGCGGTCACTGACAGCGGCGAAGCGAACGCGTCACGGCGCTCGCTCGGCCTTCCGCTCACGCGAACTGCCGCCACCCCCGTCGGCTTCCCGCTTCCTCTCGAATCTTCTTTTGTGTTCGAAGATCCACGGCGAAGAAGAGAAGGAGGACCACCTCTCGTCTTCATTCGTGATGCACCTCGCTTCCCTTACTACGAATGGGATCCGTATTACGGCAGTAGGATTCCACAGAGTTTGTTCTACTAGTCAGCTTTTGAGTGTCGGTCCAAGCCTTTCAAATAAACGGTTTCTTTCATGGAAACTGAAACATGTTTGCTTCACGATGCAGGAAGTGTGTGTACTTTGAGTAAAGCAAAAACTGGAAGCAGGAAACCCGGCATTTATGCGCAAAGACTTGCAGAGTAGAAGCTGCAATTACGAGTCGAAGAAATGGTTCTTGATCGGGCGAAGTAAAAGTCCGCGGCACGTATTCTCTTTCAGACATAACGAGTGAGGTCGAAGAGAATAACCTGAACAAAACGCTAACGCCTTCTTTTAATACTTGCCGTTCCGGAATCACCGCATGCAAGAAGTATCTTCGAATTGGGGTTCCATGACATCGTTCGGATCACTGCTGGGCATTCATAGAAACAGACTTGGCTCGATGTCTAAGGCGCTAATTACGAAAGGCCAAGGTTTCCGCGAACCTTCATATCATAGACGGTTAACCTCTGGTTATGCCAAGCAACGGCACAGAATTCGAAATTTGGCGAGGCGGCGACGGTGGAGATCTCGTCCAACCGAGGTGTCAAGCTCCATTCGACACGACTTGTTGAGATATTCCACAATGTGCAGCGGGTGGACGACGCTCTGCAAGGAGAAGTCATAACATGTTGTGTGCATGTCATTCTTGCTACTTACACAATCATTTGATCACCGTATTTGTTGAGATCCGCCGTCAAAACTGGCCCGGCAACAGCGAGGCGAGAGAACAGACGTGGTGGTTCCACATGCATCTCGTATTGCTAATGAAGTCTTGCTTCCTCGAAGAAGGAAGTCTCACCTGCACACCCTCGTCCGTGACGACAACAAGCGTCTCAAAGGCGGTTACATATCGAAGCAGGCGGATCTTAAAGAAATGAAAATCAACATTGGTTCCTACAGGTCGACAGTCGTGACTTTTGAAGCAGAAATTCCTGGGCTCATTCAGATCGGCGATTAATATGAGACCCGTTTCGTTGGTGGCCACAATTTGATGCTAAAAGTGTGCATTAAGTGACTCATTTGGCCGTGCCTCGCTTAGTCCAATGATATTCGTTACGCCGTGACCTTCAAGTTCGCGGAACTCGTGAAGCTTCTTCAGCCCTTGCTCATTGAAGTTCCACAAAGTCACAATTCCATTGGAGTCTCCAATTGCAATGCGAGAAGCGGACCACCAATAAATTGCCGTGCATTTGCTCGTTGCTTCAGCTCCAAATTTGATGACGCCGAACTCATCGGCGATCAGAATTTGCCCGTTAGCACATCCGGCAGCTAAGAGATCACCGGAAGTATTCCATGAAGCCGAGCACACCTGCCGACACGTGAACGCAGATGTTTCTGACTGACCGAATAGCCCGAAAGTGACTTCCTTAATCGACACACTGAGGAGCTGAACGGGCATCCCCAGATTCGAGCTTCTTTGGTTTTTGAACTGAAACGGAAGTTGTTGGGAAATGATGGACAGACTCCGCCGACTGATGCACCTTGGTGAAGAAGAAGCACTCGGCGTTGGGACTGAATAAGCAAAGCGAAATCTTTCCTGTGTTTGAAACACCAAACACTAGGCATTCTTCCTCTCGGATTCTAGAACGGGATATCAGTGAGGAACGAGTACCGTGTTTCACTAGTTATTCGTCTTGGCTGTGAAGAACCAGCATAAGGCGCGGAGGATTCTTGTTTGGCCGAGTTGGTCACACAATTGGCTACAATTGTTCTCGCGAATAGTTGACGTACTTGTTTCTACTAAAGGAATTGGATGAAGTTCACCCCCGCTTGTAGTTCCGCCAATTGTTGCAGACAAATATTGGAGACCTGCCTGAACAAATTATGTGCCTAGTAATCAATCAGCTAACTTGGACAATGTTGTGAAGCGAATTCCTTGGAAGAAAAACAGGCTCTTTGAGAAACTTTTGTCTGTTGTTATTCTCTATCGCGAAACTATTTGCAGTTTCTGATAGGTCTGGAACAACATTGTTTCTCTCATATGAACGTCACCTGGGCGCTCGTTAAAGTATTGTTGTATTGCAAGATTGAGAACTTCACTGGAAAGCTCAAACTGTCCTTCGTGTACCTGAACAAAGCACAAATTTCACTGACACCGAGTAAACAACATTGCTGGATGTGGACGGAGTCCATGTAGCGGTAACTCTCCGTCGATTTTCTTTGCTGTCTTCTGGCGGCTTAAGCATCTAAACAAAGAGTTTGAAGTCACGACTAGGAAACTACTGCGCGATGAAGTTTAAACCTCAATTATGCCGCGCGCGGGGCATTTGAATTGGCGTTTTGAGCAGTACTGTTCACAGAGAGGGAAAAGTTGCAAGGTTGCCTTGTTGGGGCTGAACTGCGTCTATCTATATTTTTTTGCATTAGTCCCTGATCTGCGCTGACCCCCAAAGCCGGATGCACGGATTCGTGCGAATTTCACGCGCCTCTACATCTCGCGCCTTACGCTCTGGGTTTGTCTTCCCGTTTCGCGGTGCTCGAGGCATCTTCAGTCGGCTCTTAACTCCGGGATCCGCCCTTGATTGGATGATGCTCCGTCTGGGGAAGCACATCTTCTTCGCATGTCTTCGTCCCAGATGCACATTTTGCAACTGTGCTTTGACCGCAGAATGCGCTCCACTCATGGAAAGACATGAGACATCCTGTCAGTCAACAATAACGTAGGATGTGCCTTTTTGTGGTGTGTGCTGCTGTGTGCTCTAGGTAGATTTTCCACTTTTATCCCATCTTTGTCGCTTCAACTCAGAGAAAGACATTGAAGACGTTGGAAGAGACAATGGAAATGAAAGACCATAACGATGAGAGAAGGCGACTCTGAGACGCGAAAAGAAGGAAGAAGGCCATGGTCGGACACGGAGAGAGAGAGGTTTCTACACGATCTTCTCTATGTACAACAGCAAGACGAAAGAGGCTACCCACAGACACAACGATAACATCGACCTGGCCGATATCCGAATTCAAGGCAAGAGGGTAAAGAAGAACAAGTGGTGGCAAGAACACGGGGCAGTGCAGCTTCTATCAAGGCCGTGCTAAGTGTTGAAAGAGGGACACAGCTTCTGAAGATCAATAAGTTAACAAGCTGAGTTCGATACGGCAAGAAGGCTTCTGTACAACTGGGACGAATCATTCTTTCTAACACGTTTGACGGGTTTTCTACTCTCTTGAACATAATATTGAGACTTTTGTGAAGGTTGAGAAAGATACACGTTGTTGTGGGATTTCGATTCAAATCCAGAAGCAGCTGCGCTCAGCCCTGCTGCACCGCATCGTAGTAATCCGTATCGGTGACCGTGTCTTTGGACTCAGCAACGCCGGCTTGGCAAGTTGATCCAAAGCAGAAGTCGGTCGAAAGTCGAATAAAGTCCTTCTCAATCACGACTTCCGAAGATTTTTGTTCAAAGTCGAACATTATCGGCAATTTCACGCCTGTAGAGTTACTCTTTACTGCCTAGTTCATACCAGTCTTGAGTCTGCCGGCGATGTCCTCGTTGAGGATGAGGTCGTTAAGGGCATTGACCAGGAACTCGAGGGACGTCTCGTCGATTCCCTCGACCAGCGATGCGACCTAAATCCACACGCACACAGTCACTTTTCTCTCTCCCTCTCCTCTCTCGATCTCCCCCCTCGCGCCTCTTCTTCACTTCCCTCCAAAGCGGATCAGTCATCTCGTCTCCATAATGGGATTTCGACGCCACTCACCTCGTGGATCTTGAACTTCTCAATTTTCAACTTTGCATTGAATGTGTAGTCGCTGAACGTTGGCTTGTCGAAACCAATCTCGGCAATCATATTCGCCGTGAGGAACCGACGGTTCTTATCGGTTTGCTGAAATCTTCTAGTGTTGTCATGACTCTCAACCTGGACAAAAGCGTCGATTCGACTATCGACATGCATCGTCGCCTTTCCCGGTTCGAGGAAGAGACGCGGGAAAGCGAAGGTGTGACTCTTGATGACCACCACTCCGTCTGGGAATCGATCCTTTAACGCTGAAAGGCGCCTCGTTGAAAAAAAGCTCTTGATTGTTGAAAAACCTGGGAAGAGAGTTCCGGCGCAAATATCGTCACTTCCGCAATCCGTTCGCAAATACCCGGCAATTGCAGAGTTGTTCACAGACGTTGTGCTTATCTCATAGTCGAACTTCCTGGAAGAAAAGAATAAAAGAGTGGTTCCAAAGCTCGACGAAACCTGTACTGATCCATCCAAAAGAGCAGACTCGCGAGCGTGTAATTCGAGAGATAGAAATCAACCATTTTCTCGCTCGGCTCTACATCCTCTATCTCAAGAGGAGGTGCTCGGAAGGGCAGTCGAAAGTCGTTGAGGCGCGTTCGGCCGGGACCCGCTTGACTCTCTTCATCACTGGCTTAAACTGCGACGATTTACCTTGTCGAAGAATGCCGAAGGAGTTCCCGCGATGCTTGACGACAACCGCATCGTCATCATAGGAGACAGAGCCGAGGAGACCGTAGTTGATGAAGTACTGATCGAAGAGTGCTGCACTCATTGGCGTGTTCATAAGGCGATTCGAGATGACGGGCACAAGTTCAGCATGGAACGTCGGGCAAATCGCCTCCAAAGCGTTCGGTCGAAGTCAATTTCCACCGACCTGTTCTATTCGCTCACGGATGAAATGGGTTATTAGGGGAAGGTAGGCGCTGAGGAGCTGCGCGTCCTGTTGACCGAACGAAAGCGTGATGTCGTTTGCTGCCACCTTTGGCCGTGTGAGTGAAAAGAAGAAAGCGATGCCTTGCAAGTGACGAGATCCGTCTTCAGATGTCCATCGCCATTGACGCCTGTCCAAAGCAAGAGCTCAACGTTTGTTCTGAACTTGCAAGAAAGCCAAGATTATTCCCACTTGTCGAAAGATAGCGGCACATTGCCGAGGATCTCGCCGTTCACGCTGTTCACTTTGAAGAGCGACTCGATTGAGGCGTTGATGTTCGAACCCTGGAAAGGAGGCTCGGTGAGACTGCGTGGAGGACCTCCCCCGCAAGTGCATTTTGCAGGCGAAAGGAGGAAGAGGCGAAATTACCGTCCAGACGATGCCCTTGTTGGGAACCGGGCTGATCCGCGAAACGAACGCCCCTTCATCAAAGCGGAGGATTTTCAGTGAAAGCAAGGAGAAGCGAACCTGCAATCACATGGGGGCCACTCGTCGTTCACTTCACTTTTGATGGCACTTTGACCACTCGACCGCGGCCCTTGACATGCAGCTCTCCCTCTCTGTGTCCCCTCTAAAAAGCTGCCCTAGGGGGCCTGTTTCGACCCCGCCGCGGCAGTAAAACGAGATGCCGTGCCCCCACGTCGAAGTGTTTTCTATGTGTCGCATGTGACATCGTCCTTCCCTCTCTTTTCAAGCTTCCGGTCGTTGCACATTCAGAAAGAAGGAGAGGGGGGGGGGCGGTAAGCAGCTTGTAGCCTCTGCTCAGGCGTGGTCGAAGCTCGCCATGAGGGGTATGGGAGGGGGTGCGGGGGAAGAGGAGGCGAGCGTCTTGCGCGATTCGAGTTCTCAAGGACCGCAACGACCGGCGTCTCACCTAGTGCCCGATCCATCCCCCTTCCAATACATCTCGGGCGATGGCGCCTCGACGTGGACAATTCCTCCCACAGACTCCCACGACAGGAAACGAAAACAATTCAGGTTCATGGGACCAAGACAAGAGGGAGACGCACCTCCTTGGTGAGATCGGCTGTGAGATTGTAGGTAATCTCGCCGTTGTCCATGAACTTCACCACTCGTTCCCGCAAATAGTCGGCCAAGAGGTCGAGGCCACCTTGGTTGATCCGCGTGAAGAAGCCGGCATTTGTGGCTGAAAAGTGACAGAATCAGTATTGAAAAGCGTTTGCGGAAAACTTTTTGGACTCAGCGATCATGCTCTATTCTGCAGAAAAGTATGTCAAGTTGTGGGAACGGAAGCCAGAAGAACTTGTTGAGGGCGGATGTCCCCCGACGAGGCTATTTTCATTGGAAGTCCAAACGCTCAAGGCCGATCTCCCACTTGCGGAGGAGTTGGATCAAGAGGCTTCTCGAAAGCGCGCGCGCAATTTTCTAGTCATTTAGCCCGAACGCGAGCAAGACGAACGTGCGAACGGTCTTTTCTTGGCTAATATGCCCTAACCTGACAGATTAGAGAGTGAAGAAGAGGGAATCGAAAAAACGTCGAAACCTGGTTGTTGGGGCGTCGACGCTGACTGCGTTGGCGTCTGTGCCCGTATCCTCAGCGCGCCGATCCAAAGGAATAAAAGCGTTAACCGAATGAGCATTTGGCGGAGATGCGCGTCGCCCGCCAAGACACAAAACGGAGAGCGGCCAAAAACCCACTCGGCTCGCTTACCCAAATCCCTGAAACATACAAGTTTTTAAAAAGTCAGCAAGAATTCTAAGAGTGAAGGAGAGCGTTGCGCACCACGTCGATAGATCCGCGCGACGAAAAAAAAAGCGCACACAATGTTCTCTCTCTCCACACGAAGAGTCACGCTCGGAACATCCTGAAGAGAGGAAACCAAGGACATTCACTTATTGACTGAGCGCATGAAGAGTAAAAGTGAAGCCAGAAGCGACTGTCGACACGAAAGGACGACCGGTCAGCGATGCAAAGAGGAGAAGAGCGGATGACGGAAGGAAAGAAGGAGCGCGCACGCCGCCGACGAGGGACCGGCGAGGTGACAGGGGGAGGGGGGCATCTGTACAGAGAGAGGAGGTCCTCCAAAAAAGGGGAAGCACTAAAAGCCGGCTCGCGTCTTCACTCAGCGACGTCGTCCACCACCACCGCCACCCCGCCGACACATCCACCACATATGGATGCTGGCGGCCAAGGGGGGCGCGCGCGCCTCGGGCTCCTGACTGGTCACCGGGCGGCCGAGCACGAAGAACTCGCTTCGAGGACTCCCGCGCATTGCGCTCAAAGCCCCTTGCTCTCTCCTCTCCTCTTCCCGCAGTGCAAGTGCAGTTGCCAAGCGGTGGGACACGAGAAGATTCGCGACGGCGACGAGGAGGAGGCGGAGGTGCGGTGACGCCGAGCCGCCATCAACAGGCGATTTTCCAGATTAAGAGGCGATTTCAGAAAAATGGCGACGTGGTCACCGCTAGCCATGGTCGAGCAACGCGGCCCACGACGTGAGCGGACTCGTCTTTGTCTAGACTCAAAGCGTAGGGAACAAGTGTGAACCTTCTGAGGCATCGGAGTCCGCCGAGTTCCGGTGGTAAAGAAAATCAAGGCGTCACGATGGGTAAACATTGACATCAAATCCTGCAGACAATGGTGGATAAAGCTGAAGATGAATGAAGCTGACAAGCAACGCAAGACCAGAGCTCGCCATCGAGGACTTCGAGATCGGCGGTCCGAGACGGGTGGAGACGGCGGACGAAGAGACTTGAAACGCGAACGAAGAGCGCCGAACACGCATTCCGCTAGCTGGGGCGGCTTTTAGCGATAGCCTTCCTCCTTCTCCTTCTTCTTTCGCCGTTCTCGAGATTCTGATCTCATCTCTCTCGGGTAGAATCTCACGCTCCAATAATTCAACAAAACAAAAAAGACGCAACAGTGCAACTCGAGAGGAAAACGAAGGATATGCGCGACGTTTAGAAAGGGAAACCAGAGGGTCGATTCACCCCTGAATAGACGACCGAAAAAGTCGGTGCAGGTCTCGGCGGGACGGAAAAGGAAAGAAATGCGCGGCGGGGACGCCCGCGGGCAAGCAGACCGTCTTCTTCTCCTTCTCACAATATCACCGGCCGGGCCGCACCGCCGCCCCCGTCCCTCCTCGCTGTACGCAATTTATGACCTATTTCGGCGGATCGGCCAAAGCGAAGACTTTCGGATGTCGCCGGAACGCAACTGGCTGCGCAGAGTAGTTTCTGACCACTTTAACCTTTCCTTTGACGTTCTGGATTTCTGTGCTTTGGACGAGGCGTCGCTAGCCGAATGTAGTCGTTTTTTCGTTTTGCGACTGCATAAACGTTGTTTGAACATTCGGCGAAACGACTTCCTCGTCTCGCGCTATCGATAGATCAAGTTCTCGGGCGGCTCGTCGTTCATTTCTGTACGGCGCGCTTGTTGGTCGCTTCTCTCTCTGTTGCTTTACGCGACGGATGACCAGGACGATTCGCCAACAACCCACAAAGACGGGATTTCACCACGGGCGGCGCGGAGGGCTTGAAGCGTTGCCGCCACCGCCCCGTGACGACCACGCTAAAGCCACCATCGTTTTCCAGAGCTTGGAATGCCGGCACATTCACAAGACGACACACGAGCCTCTCCTCGATTCACACATCCATCATCGACAGCAGCTCCCCCAGTGGTTGGCCTGGTTCCAAGCTCTGTTGCAATATCATTCGGGGATCTGCAATTGATCCCTCAAGATAAGCTTGTCCATCGCAACAATGACTCATTCCGCCTCTCACTTCTCTACTCTGCAGAGCTGTCAAACTTTAGTTTGGTTTTCAGCCCTTCTCACAAAAGAGACGTAAGCAACTAGACTTGATCTGGAGGATTGCTCGTAAATCATTTTCTGATGACGTCTCCAAGGGCATGCCCTCTGAACACGACGAAATAGTTGTCCCCACCCTCAAGCACACAAGTGACGCAGTGACATCGTGAAGAGAGCCGAGAACTAGCTTTCACGCTAGTCAGGGCAAATACTCATCGGCGCCACCGCTGAGTCATGTCGCTTGAGGGGGATGAAGCTTCTGCACAGTTCCTCTCGCTTCCACGTTCATTAGAGAAACGCTGAGTGCGCATCGAGGGCGGAGGACAACACAAACACCCAAACAGATCGAGGTCTCAGTCTGCTCTCCAAATCTCAGGAAATGCGAGATGACTCGGCAAGAAATCGAGAGTTACCTGTCAACCGGACCGGCGACGCCCTCTCCGGACCGAGGACGCGAATTGTGTGCGAAGGCCCCGGAACTCTCCAAGTGTATTTATACGTGCCCCTGAGACGAGCTGAGGTGCAATCGACAACGCCGCGAGGTCCACTGCCAACGAGAACTGAAGTATGAGTCCTCTAGCACTCATTCTACTACTGGCTGCATCTTATGGTAACTTCTGCTGCGAAGCTTTAAATTTACACAATATTTTAGAAGTCAGTGGCTTGGCCATAGGATCTGGAGCGGTTCCTTGCAGCACTTGTTCCGTGCCGGTTATCTCACCCCCGGCTTGTAGTACTTGCGGAGTGCCAGTGATCTCGCCACCAGCTTGTAACACCTGCGGCTCGCCAATCTACTCTCCTCCAGCACAAGGAGTTTGGGGTGCATGGGGTCCGTGGGGACCTTGCGTCTACCAGTATGGAGGTACTCCGCTCAGCCTTTGACAGCTGTTTTTCTTATCTTTCAGCCTATTCTCAAACACGCCAACGAGCGTGCTCCAGCAGCTCCTGTCCTGGTGGCGACGCCGAGGAGGCGCGCGCCTGCACCGTCCAGCAAGATCAGCCGGCACCACAATGGAACTCCTGGGGAGCATGGAGTTCCTGCAGGTATGTGTGCCACAAAGACCATTCTCTTTCCGAATCCCCTTTATAGAATCGAATTTGAAACTGAATTGAGATCTCTTCGAGTCCATTGAGGGGCCAGATTTTGAAAAAGCACAAAAAATCTCTCTGCCGCGCGCGCGAGCTTGATTGACGGAAATTCATCTGGATGTTTGCAAAGGAGCGGAAAGAAAATCACGGCGAGACGGATGGCGAGGGGTTCTTGAACATTTGGTGGGGCTGAAACGGTTGAACGATATTTGCAGTGCTTCGTGTGGTGGTGGAAGTATGACCCGCCAGCGAACTTGCAACACTCAATGCGGCGTCTGCTCTTGTCAAGGCTCCTCGTCGGAGTCGCAATCCTGCAACACACAGTCTTGCTGTGAATGGGGTGGATGGGCGCCTTGGTCCGAATGTTCGGTCACTTGTGGCTCTGGGGGCTTCCGCACTCGCAATCGCATTTGCTCATGCACGGCGGTAAGCATCACGAGCCCGACTTCTCATGCTATTCTCTTTAGTGCCCCTCTGGCGAGCCCAGCGAGGCTGAGTCTTGCTCTGGCGCCTACTCCTGTCCGACGACTTGCAGCACTTGCGGCACGCCCGTCTACAGTCCGCCCGTCTACAGCCCACCAGTCTACAGCCCACCAGCACCGTGCACGACCTGCCAGCAGTATAGCCCACCAGTGATCTCGCCGCCAGCCTGTTCCACCTGCGGTTCCCCGATCTACTCGCCAGCACCGGCGCCCATCTACTCGCCGCCAGTGATCTCTCCACCAGCGTGTTCCACTTGTGGAGTGCCCGTCATCTCGCCGCCGGCATGCAGCACTTGCGGTGTCGCCCAAGGACTTCCGTCAGTGTACTCGGCTGGGCAAGGCGGCACATTCTACGATCCGTACAGCAACGGACGCAGAAAACGTCAGCTCGGCAGCATGAAGTCGCTCAGGGAAACCCTCATCGGACAAGTGAAGAACGTGACGAAGCCAGCAAATTGAAATTCTAGCACGTTATGAAAATATCTATGAATTCCATCGTCAGCCTGCCGTGCTTTGCTTGGAGTTCAAAGCTTGCGCCACAATTCTTAATAAAGAATTTATGTTCTTTATCGGAACTATCTAGAGCGCGACACTACTTTGAATGAAGAGGACGAGTGAGAACCTAGAGAAGGCCCCTTAGGATTGGACAGTATCGTCGGTCTCAATGACAGTTCTCGAAGCAATGACTCCGCGATAGAAAATCGCTGAGGACTTCTGTTTTCTTTCTCTTTCCGGATCGGTGAAGTTCACCTGAAACAGTTCATTGTGATGTGAGAGACGTCGTTTACCGAGTGAATGCCAAATTTTAGCGTGTATCCATCAGACCATTCAAAGTTGTCAAGGAGGGACCACAGCGTATAGCCAAACACATTGCAACCATCCTCCATAGCTGAAGCTTCTTTTTTTTGCGACTTCAGTCGAAAACCTCTTATGATGGCAATGAGATGTTCCCTAATATAGGCGATTCGCGAGAAATCATGCAGATCCTAGAAGATGTGTTGTTCCGCAAGAAAGACACACCTCGCCAGGACTGTCGACGCAGCCGTTCTCAGTGATGATCACAGGAATATTGTTGTAGTTGGTGCGAGCATAATTGAGGAATTTGCGCAGTCCGAATGGCGTTCGTCGGATCCAATGGTCATTCCCTGTTCTGTAACGTGGCAATGTGCTATGTGGTTGGAGTCACTTGATCCAAGTGGGGTCGTAATAGGCATGCAGGTTTGTGTCGTTATGAAATCCGAAAGCCAACTCAACATCGCCCGGTCGACGTTCACGTACAAGAAATGAGGTGTAATAGTTGAGACCAAGGAAGTCGGATGAACCTGCGAATTTCATTCCTTGCGACACTCGGTGAACCTTTTAGTAAGCGCTTTTCGGCATCAGTAAAGCTGGGCAATCGTGAAGCTGGGAGACCCTCAGCCTTCGAGAGTTCTTCTACACGTTTCTTCATCGTCGCTGGGTAATCGCCTTGAAAGGTGAGTGCTCAGGAGTGTTAAAATTGCAAACCATTCGGTCCAAAAATTGGATCGTTGTACCAACCGTTTACGATGTCGTTGCCAAAATCCGCCGTCGCCTTATTCTATGCGTGTGTGAAAAGAAAAAAAATTAATATTAAACCTCAGGCTCGGCAAGCAGCCAGAATACCACGTTGGTGATTCCAATTCGACTGTCTTCAAAGCAAACATTGCCAGCTTTTAAAATACCGGACCTGGATAGATGCCGCTGAATTCGCGCTTGAACATGCGATAAACGGTAGCGTGTGCGAGGAGCATATGGTGGCCGGTCAAGTATGCTGACCAGTCGGCATGTGCCTAAAGAGAGGATTTTTCCGATGTGTTGCTTTTCTGAAAACCTTTAGGCCCCCAGGTGCCATCTCGCTGTTGCCATGGCCGTAATCACTATGAATAAAGGGCTCGTTTATTGTTATCCACAAGTCGACCTGGAAAACCATATCCCTTTGAGACGTGAGATGCACCTTGGATCCGAAGTTCTCGAACACGACGCGAGCATAGTCCTCAAACCACTCAATAATCTGATGATTGAACCATCCACCACGATGTTGAAGAGCAGCCGGAAGGTCCCAATGATAGAGTGTCACCTGCAGGACTGGTTTTCAGTCGCCAGTTGATCATCAGGCAGCAAATGCTTTCTTTCATGATCTGCATTTGTGATTGGCGACATCGGCGAAACAAGACAGTCTTGAGCGACTAACGAATTAGCAATCCAGCAACGTCACCTCGTTTAGCTTCTTACCATTGGCTTGATGTTGTGTTTTAGGAGCTCGTCTATGAGTGAGTGGTAGTAACGAAGTCCTTCATCGTTGAGACTTTCTCGTGTACCAGTTGGGAGAATCCGCGGCCACGCTATGGAGAAGCGGTAGTGCGAGACCTGTTGGTCTTCGTATACCTAACAATAAGCACAAACCCCCAGCATGGAGAGAAGAGCAACATCCTCCTTGTACTTGTGATAGCTGTCACAAGCAACGTCGGCCGTTGAGTTGTCCACGATATGGTTTGGTGTGTGCGAGAACTTGTCCTGAATCGAGAGTCCCTTGCCTAGTACAAGGTTTTCGAGTAAAGGAAGCAGAACCTCCTTCAAAAGCAGCTCCTTCAACTTGATAGGACGACGTTGCAGTGGCAAAGATGAAGTCTGGGGGGAACTCGTGAACCGTCCTCACCTCGGTTCGAGCCTGAAGGCGACGCATTGAGTAAAACGGAAAACATACGACTCCAGCTTTTAAGTGTCGCTTGAACAATTCCATTTTCTCTGTCGTTTGTTGGACAGCATTCGAGGGAACAAAAGCGATGAATAACAACCACGAAAGGATAAAAGCAGAAGTGCTCATGTCGTTGGCTCAGTTAACAGAGCAGCAGCGCATTGACCGAGAGTGATTTCACCCTTTGGAAGCGCTTTCCTGCTGCCACCTAAGACGGACTGCGATGAGAGTCGAGAGAGGGAGGACGGGACTAGCACCACTAGCACGGCTGAATCCTGTTCTGCCCTGGTGTCAGGTGAAAAAGAAATAATCAAAGGAGCTGCCGCCCACCCTTCTCCCCTGAAACCCCGTCTGAGCGTGCAATTAGCCTCGTAGCAAGGTTTTGTCCAGTGAAGCCCCGAGAGAGAAATGTCGCCTTCTCTTTTTCAAGCGGGCGCTTTTTCTTTCGTAATCAAAGGCGCTGCCGCCTGTGAAACCCTCGTCTTGAATCAAAACGAGCTCTCTTTGAGTCCGGCTGCTATTGCCTTGTTTTATCAGTGAGAAGTGTAAAGCTCAGGACCTTTGGGGATCATGAAACGCTTTGAATTGAAAGAAGAGGAGACTGTGTTTTTGATTGCCTCACTTGATTTGTTTCGAGACCGAGCAAGTGAAGCTCGTCTGCGTATTCGCGAATAAGAATGGTAGCCGGGTACTAATAACTGTGCAGAATCCGTCGAAGAAAATGTGTATTGTTCGATAATGAGCGCCGCAATCAAGAATTAAAAGCGAACGCCTCCTTTATAGCTCCTCTCCTCTAGCGAATCTCTAAAACCTCGTTTTCCTGCTTACAACGTCTACCAATTCATAGACGATGTTTGTGTGGTTTAGTTTGTCGTTCACATAGCCTTGAAATCGTACTGCGCCCTCAAGTAATGTTACAGCAATAAGCTGAATTCCGTTGCGCCACTACAAAGCACAAGAGCATCGTCGCGCACATTGGTACTTGCTTCGTTGGGTGCATGCATATCCGCACTGAGCGCCACTAATTGGATTCCTTCCCCCGCTCCGAATGAGATATAACAAAGATGAGAATCGAAAGGAACATTGAAATCGAGCTTGCATCGAAAGTCGACCATCTACATGTCTCAGACTTGAACAACGTTTCCTAATACAAACACTTTCAGTAGTGATAGCGACTCTCCCAGTGTAAGTAATTACAACTGTTTCATTCTGTCCTTTTTGGATCTTCGTAATCTTCCGACTGCAAATAAGTCGGCAACATTGATTGCTTACGCATTTTGGTAACCTGCCGATGGCATCCAGACGTCGTCAGCTGGCACGGTGATGTTACGGATTCCGCCATACGCAGCCGGCGACCATGATAGTCGATGATCGTACCACGACTACAATTTAGTATTGGAACAAAATAGAGCACACCAGTCTTGTCATCATCCTCGCGCTGAGGATGCCTTCTTTCTCCACCTGAAAAGTGAATCGAATTTAAAGACATTTGCGGGCTCACAAGGTGCCAATCACGAAGGCGAATATCTGCAGCAACTTCAGTGTCAGGAGTTTGCCTAAGCGGAGAGTTGCGAAGAAAATCTACAAACGTTGCGGTATGGCCGCTCACGGCATTTCTGGCTGGGACAGGTAAGATGAACAGAGGTTCAAAGTTTTCGAAGGTCTCAAAGTGCGGCGACTTTGCTTGGAGAAATGTGAAGTGACATTGGAGGCACTTCAAGTGGTAATCAACGAATGGCGAGCTGGAGCACGAGAAATTGAGGCAATGATGGTCGAGGTGGTGGCGCCTTTTCAACAGGCCGGTCCTTTGGTCGTGGTGGCTCGGCCACATATTCATCCACCTCCGCCACCGGCGCCGCAGCAACCACGTCCGGTTGTACACAGGCCTCGCAGACATTTGCCGGGACTCTTTGCTGCGCCTCTACGACCCCTCCTGACACAAGAGCAGATCTTTGAAGCGCTTAATGTTAATGCCGCAACTTGGAGTATTTTTCGAGGAAATGGAAACATTGCCCTTGCGATAGAGGTCGTGCCGAAGACGGGATATGAACTTCAGGAAGGAGTTTGTATTCAACTGATTGCTCGCAGTTTCTGATGTGCTATAAGGCAAGTTTTGTGCGAGATTCTTTGTGTGTTCGCATAATATGAAAAGGTTCAATTCAGTTGAAGATTATTGAAATAAATACATATGTGCAATTCGGCTTAATGTTGCAGCTGCATTTGCAAACATCATTTTCCGCAATTCTTTGCGTCGTTCTTCTAGTTGCGTAACAAACAAGTAGGCGCTTAGGAATCTAATTCAACACACGTAATGAGTCTTTAGTCTTTAGTCTTTTATTGGATTCAGCTCAGTTTGAGCGCCAATCATCACCATAGTGCATAGTCACAGATATTCAAGCAATTCACAGAGTAGTTCTCAAAGTTCTCAGAAAATCGCCGCCGCCAAAACAATCCCTCCATCGTCTCTTTGGCCGTCCTCTGGATCTCTGCGCGTTGTCCCTTGGCTGCCACACTTCCACTATTAATGTGACACGTAATGAAGCAGCATCTAACAACTTCACTGATCAATCCGACTGTAATTGGCCTTCTCGGTTCATGTGCAATTTCTTTTGGCAACCGCTTCCTTGATAAGTGTGCTAACACAACGTTGTCCTCGGCAGGGATCAAAGCCTGGCTTGTCTTAATCGTGAGCATTACTGACAAAGACATGGTTGACAAGAAATTTTCAGTTCTTTTCAATCAAACATTGGCCAACTGCGCTGACAAAATAAACAATCCCATCAAACCCACAAACAAGAAAGCAAATACGTAGTCAGTTGAAGACATGGTTCACTCCAATAGCATAAGCAACGACGAGCACCGCAGTGAAGACCCAGTTGAAGTGATTCTTCTTGAAGATCGACTCGGAGTTGACGATGTAGCCGAGAATCACGATGAAGATGTTGCAGGCAGCAAAGATCCCTAGAAAAGTTTGTCATTTGTTTGTTATCTCAATTACTTCCCTAAAAATCCGCATTGGGTGACTTATGTTAGCCCACTCTTTTTGGATATCAAGTGGAAAATCAACCAACCGAGTAGAGGAAATTCGGCAATCGACTGCGTCCTGCTTCTCTCGAGGGCCTGCACAAGAGAGATGCCGTTACAGAGCACCACAGCCAGGAAGAGAAATGTTTGTGACTGTGAATAGTTTTCAAATAGGAAATCCACACTTACCTTTTTGGTTTCTTCAATTGCGGACAATCCAACAATCATGATGAGCGACCAGGCTGTCATCGTGATCGGCATAGAGACGTATCGCATCAGCGACTCTCTTCTGTCGAGTCTCTGAAATGTATATCTATTGCACTGCTTCATCTTTACCACTTCATAGTTGATATTCGTGAGGTTGAGTTCGTTGTCCGCGTTGCTCATCACTTCATGCGTGTCTTCGAGCCGCCTCACAGAAGTCAGATCGAATCCGTTGATCCACTGTAAACAGCTAAAAGTTGTCTTTCATGTAAGCACTCACGTTTTTCTTTGCATGAAGATCCGTGTTCAGCGCTTTCAACCCTATTGTATCCACCGCACCAAACGAGATTCGACAAAACTGAGAATCGAATGGAATGTTCTTGAAATTCAGCGGACAGTCGAAGTTCACCATCTAAAGACATGTGTGCATAAGAGACTGACATTTCTGTTAAAACTGACCCTTTGAAGTCGTAGAGTGACTCTCCCTGTATATTCGATTGCAACCTGTTCCTTATAGCCTTGATTGGCGTTCTTGATCTTGCGACTGCCAATAAGCTTTGCGAACTCTTTGACATACATGTTGCGAAAGCCAGCCGATGGCAGCCAAACATCCTCAGCATGCCTGTAAGTGCGACGAATTCCTTCCCATAATTCTGGTTTAAATGATAGCCGCTCGTCATTCCACGACTACAAATCGTCTTTATCAAAACACTATAACAGACCAAAATAGTCGTCATCCTTCCTTCGAAGATGTCATCGTTCTCCCTCTAAAAAAGGAAGAATTTTAGAGAACAACAAAACTCACGAGGAACCAATAATCGAGATGAATATCAACTTCAACTTCAGTATGAGTGCTTTGCCTCAGCAGAGAAATGGTTGAATAATCTTCAAATAAGTTTGCTTGGAGGCGGTACTCAGCGTTTCTAGCCGAGACAGGAACGACGAAAAGGACAAGAAGTATGGAAACTCCGACTTCCATTGCTCGCCTACAAGAAACACAATTGATATCGAAAATTGAAGCCTAAAGCAGCCGAATGCAAGATGAAGAATTCCGACATGGCAGGAGATGGTTTGGTACGCGCCGTTGCGTCCTAGGCATTCACTGGCAGACAAAGAGCAACGTTTAGTCATCATGAGAAATCTGTTTTTTGCCGACTTCCCTCAGATGCGCTCAGTGAGAGCGACATGTGGCGCTCTTGCACTAAGTGACAAATGTTAAGCTTTATGCCAGGATGTTGCCGTTACTTTGCGAAGTCGAGAACCATTGACACTTCGAAAGTTAAAAGCAAATCCAGCGAACAAGCGCCACGTTACCTGCATGGAGGGCTTATTAGGGTTTTTCTCACAGCCTTGGAAATGGCTAAGTGAGGAGTCCTTGTAGAAATAGAAATCCAATAGGCTGCCTGATATGTACACATTGAGATCACTTGTCTCGAAACCTCTTTTTGGCTGCCATCGTTGCTGTGTCTGCAACTTGTATTCTCACTCAACGAATCCTATTTTTATTGACCAAAAAGCACATTTTCATAAAGAGCAAGTGCATAAGCAGGGTTTTAGTCAGGCCACTCCATTCAGCCAGTTGCTCCACCAGTCGCCAGAGTTCCAGGGGCTTATCCGCAAGGGTTGAGGGAGATCGTACTCTTCTTTCGTATCTTCTCGAGTAGAACACAAGCTCTTCATCAAACAATCTATGCAGGAAATTATTGCTCGATGAATTTTCAAACCAAATTCGCGAGTTTGAAGAAATACTTGTGCCGATGGTGCGCGGAGTTGCGCGGTCCATCATCTCCCTACAATTTTTGTTTGCGTCACGGGGACTATAACCGTTCGTGACTTTCGAGGGATAATTAGAAAACGCCTTTGAATGAGCTGTTTATAAAGAAACAAGAAATGCCGAAGAGTCTACCCAAAAGATTTTCGTCTACGTAAAATATTGGTAGGAAAGTGAGCTCACCTCGTTCCAATCAACCAGGTCTTGACGGTTGGGCGCGGTAAGTGCCTGCTGATAAGAAAGAAACGGTGAGCGCGTATAGAGAGGAGGGGCGACTTGCTATCGCTGAGGAGACGAGGGCTATTTTTGAAGACATCCTGTTGGCCAAGAGCAGGAAATTTTTCGACTCTTTGTTAGACACAATAAATTGGGGGCTTCGTTATTTTAATGTGTTAAAACATCACAGCCACGCAACAGCTACGACTCTGGAGGACTTAAGACTCGTCGCACGCTCGAGTTCAATCTGAAGATCGATCGCCGTTAACAAAGACAAGACAAAGTCGAGCATTCATCGACAATAACCTCTATTATAGCAATCAAGACGATCTGCACTGTTTGTGATTGTTCTGTTTCGAGATAGTGTCTTTTTGTGTGAACGAAAGCGAAATTCTTTAGCCTGAAAGACATTTTGTAACGAATATCCAGCACCATCTCGACATTGAGCGATTATGAAGACGGAAAGAGAACCACACACATGGGATCTTTACGACTGGACCACATCTGCCGTTTCGATCACAGTTTTTGAGGCAATCACTCCACGATAATAGATAGCTGATGCCTTCACTTTTCTCTCTCGGTTTCCCGAAAACCAGACTGCAGAAGACTAAAGTGGAAGGCAAAAAATGAGCCAAGTGACAAATTATACCATGGGCTTGATGTTGTGAACAAGAAGTTCATCAATGAGTGCGTGATAGTAGCGGAGACATTCGGCGTTGAGACTCTCGCGCATGCCCGTCGGCAGGATGCGTGGCCACGACATAGAGAAGCGGTAGTGCGAGACTTGATCGCTCATTTGAAGTGAATAGAGGCGTAGGCAAACTCCAAGCATTGAGAGAAGAACAACATCCTCCTTGTATTTGTGATAACTGTCACAGGCAACATCGGCATTTGAACCGTCCACAATATTGCCCGGTCTGTGTCTTGAAGGTTTCTTGTCGAGCGACCGTTTGAAGAAGTCGGTCAGTTGGAACACGCGCAGTGGCAACTAGCAACTGAGAGAAAAGAACGACGGCGGATGGTCTCATCTCCAGGGTTCAACCAACGCAGACACAATGCAACGATTGGAAGTATGTTGCCCTTTTAAAGGTTCTCCGTTGTGCCACCTTATTTGAAATGCGCCTAGAGTCGAGAGAGTGAGAACGGCACAGGCCAACAGACATCCCAAAAGCTTATAACCCTGTTGAATCTTGTTCTCTCGATTGATCGTGCAGTCTGGAGCAACATTTTTACACAAACAACAAACAGTTAGATAATATCGGGATACATACATTTTTAGTACGAAGAAGTCCACAAGTCTCTAGATGATGAAATAGGTAACTCCAATAGCGTAGACGGCGACAAGTAGCGTCGCGATGCTGAGGCTCTTTTCTCGGTAGACTGAGGAGGTGTTCACAAAGTAAGCGATGACGACGACAAAGAAGTTGCAGACGGCAAAGCTTGCTAAAGCGCAATGTTTACGAGTGCAATCTAAGAACGCCTCTTGCAAGTTTTTGAATCCTTTGCAATTCTCAAAGTTTTGCACAAATTTGAAAACACCACAAACCAAGAAGAGGAAAATCGGCCGCCGTGTAAACCCTGCTTCTCTCAATGGACTTCAAATAATTGTATCCATGGAACAGGCAAGATGCTGCAAAGAGAATCGTCTGCAAGCCATGTTGAAGAGAAAATCCTTACATATAATAAAGGGCGACCTGTGTTTGTGTGTCACGTTTTCGTGGCCGAGTGGGTAGTGAGCTAGACTTCTACGCGGGAGGTCTCGGGTTCAATTCCTTTCACTTCTAGGGTGTTTTGCCCGTTTTAATAACGAAGAGGGAGTACTTGCGGAAGCTCTTCGAGCACTTGCAAAACCTCAGAAAGATTTTAGAAGAGTTAAATGAAGAGAGGAAGGAACTGTGTAGGAAGGAAGTCAGGCGAGAGAAGGGTAGATCAAAATTTGGAATTTGATCTACGCAGGAGGCGAGAGAAGTTCGTTGGAAGGAGGAGAGCAAGAGGGAAGAGGCGGAAGAGGGCAGTTAAAGAAGCGTGTCCGCCGGAGGCGGACACTGTCGGTTTGTTCAAGAGGGGAAGGGGGGGGGCGGGGGCTGGGGGGCGAAGCCCCCCAGCCAGCCGGGACCCGCCGGAGGCGGGGGCACGGCTGGTTGATGATAACTAAACTCAAGCTCCTGAATGGCTTAAAGCGAACGTTGTCATGGGCTTTCCGTCGGCAATGATTTCAAATTCATCTCCAGCATCAAGTGCCGCGGCGTAAAAGACAACCAGTAATGTATGATTGTTGGGAACATTGATTGAAAAAGTGCAATTCTGCTTTTCTTTCGAAAACGCGCTTGAGCCTACTTGATTCGGAGGATATTCCACAATTTTATTTGCCGAATCTGGCAACCATGGATAATATTGAAATCCATCTGCTCGCCAAATTGGCGGATCTTCGTGAAAGAGACGATATTGACAGTGCTTTGTTGTCCCTGTGTTTTCTTACACCAGAATTTTTAATTCATACCGTTGTCTTTAAAGGCGAGAATGCTAACATAAACATCGAGGTTCTCTCCACCAACATGAGGTTCGTAGAGAAGTGTCAATGCATTCTCACTTGTTGCATTGTTCACAAAATACCGATAATCTGACCCCGGCTTCCTAAAAATTGTTGGACTTAGTTTTCGAACTCAATTTCGACGACCGTGATTCCACTTTGAAGAAGCTGAAGGATGAAAATAG
Organism: Poikilolaimus oxycercus; assembly: GCA_034700245.1. Taxonomy (NCBI): domain Eukaryota; kingdom Metazoa; phylum Nematoda; class Chromadorea; order Rhabditida; family Rhabditidae; genus Poikilolaimus; species Poikilolaimus oxycercus. Next base: position 28,499 of record JAQIXL010000272.1, read on the forward strand.
GAAGTGTCGAAACATCCATGTTTGAGATGGCAACATCCACACGCAGAGTGAGATCAGATTCAGTCCAAAACTTCCATTCACAAGAAGTTTTTGCTTCGGATGAAATCATGTCGTTGTTTCTGAAGTTGCAATAAAAGTGAATAGAAAGATGAGATGGAGCAAACCGGGCCTCGAATTGAGAAGCAATAAATATGGTCATTCCATGTTGAGGCATCACAAGCGATTCCGAGGCTGACAATATTGCACAAGCCGGTTGGAAATCTTTTTTTTTCTGCTGTTGACGTGACAACTTACTGTATGAGTGAACAACCAGATGATAGGCCAGATACCAAAGACCAATCGTTTGAGCATCTCGATATGGTTGAAGTTGAATTCCTTGATTGTTGTTTTGCTGTAGATGAGCTTTGTCTGGGGCTCGAACAAGTTTATGCCAGGCATCTGGGACATCCGTTGGGTTAACATAAAGTCCACTTCCATAGCAACCATCCACGAAAAGGACATCAAAAATGGTATAAGGTGACTGAAACGCCGATGTTGCCTAGAAACAACAAATGCACTCACATAAATGGTCAATGTGCATAGATAAAGCTCGCGTTTTTCTGGATCCATCGAGTCGGGATAGCCATAACTGTAGACGTGAAGGATGGATTCCTTCATGGTCACACTCGAGTTCCCGTAACAGGTAACCGTTTGCTTGGCAAAAGATGGCGTTAGAAAGAGGAGAACGAGCCATGTCATTTGAAACTCTGCCAAACGTCTTCCGCGTTACTCGACGGCACGACACAAAGCTTCTTATGTGGGCGCTCTGTAAGCTCCGAGAAGGGATTACGAGACGTTTTACGCACTCCGCAGACCCAAACCGGGAAGCGAAACCCGCCCTGCCTTTCAGTTGAGTCACGGACTTTCAGTGGAGTCGACCATTCAACCCATCTCGTTGCTAAAATGTCCCTGAAAGAGAGCGTAAATACCCTACGATCACACATTCGAAGAAACGATATCTTCTTTGCAGAAACTATTTAGCAACCCAACAAGCGCGTTGCAGGTAATTCAAACAATCCAAGAACAATCACTGCATTGAGAGAGCTCTTCTATGATCAAACAAGCCAATAAATTTGTTAGTGGAGCTCACTACAGACATGTTCCGGGTCGGACCCGGGTCGGACCCGAGTTTCAGCGGATTACGGGTCGGGTCGTTGATCAAGGAGGTTCGGTAATAACGAGCGAGGATCTTCACTGGCTGCTCAACGAGATGGTCAACGGGCAATCTTCTTTCAAGTTCGCCAGTCATCACTTAACAACTTGCCGGCAGTGACTTCTCTGCGATTATCCGGGATGCCCGCAGTGCTGAGAAGATCTGGAACGCTGTGGAGGCGTCGACTGGCGCTGCGAAGAGCGTCGAGTGCTCCATGATCTGCAAAGCATCTACGTTCTCAAGAAAACGCCGATCTTATTCGATATTTAGAAAAACCAGTATCATTCGATGGAGCTGGGCATCGACATTACAGTACATATGCCGTAATATCCGTTTGAGCATTCTGGGCGCTGACGTGCCTCTGAAATTAATGCACACTATCGCATAAAAAACTCACAGTCCATTCGCACCGAACAATTGGACAATACAATATTTCGTCGAGTCGAGAGGCGAGATCAAATCGTTGCCCGGAAGGACAATCAATTCGTCTGTTTTAGACAATTCCGCTTCTTGCGGAGTGTACGCGTAGCAATCGCAATCTGCATAAAATGACCGATTAAGTAAATCTAACTGAGCATCTCTAAGCGAAACGCCGGTCCACCAGAGCCAATCGCTTTATCTGTGACGAATGTGATGATCACCTTAGATTGAGCGTGGTATTGTTGATAACTAAAGCACTGTTCATAAAAAAATATTCTAACGTTGGCATGACTGTTCCATCGGCGATGATTTGAAATTCATCCCCAGCATCGAGCGCCGCATTGTAATAGACAACAAGCAGTGTGTGATTCTCGGGAACATCAAGAGAAAATGTGCAATTCTAGAAGTGGACGGTGAAACAAAATTCACCCTCACTTGATTCGGCGGATATTCAATGATTTTCTCTGCAAAAGTTGGTAGCCATGGATAGAACTGAAATCCATCCGCGCGCCATACTGGCGGCTCAGTGGGAAAGAGCTGATATTGGCAATGTTTGGTTGCCCCTAAATTCTTTCGGGACTGTCTCTTGTCCGTACCGGCATCTTTGAAGGCAAGAATGTGAACGTATACATCTAGGTTCTCTCCACCGACATGAGGCTCGTATTTAAGTGTCAGAGCATTCTTGTTTGTTGCTCCGCTGATAAAATATCTATAATCTGAACCCGGAGTTCTGAAAGGTCAAATAAATCTAAGGAATTTAGACACTTACGCAATGTCACCAACAAGTATGCCACTGCGCAAAAGTTGAAATCGAAAACTATTAACAACGGAAGTGTCCAAGTTTGAAATATCACATCAACACGCAGTGACAGATTGTCTTCCGTCCAAAATGTCCATTTGCAATGCGTAATTGTTTTGTATTGCAATGAACGGTTCCGGTTTCTTGAGCTGGAAAGGATAAAAACTTGCCGTGTTGGTACATAAAAAACCTTTCTTCGAACTGCGATGCAATGAAAAGGGTCATTCCGTAATTTGGCTGCCATAGCGACTCCGACGGCCCCAATGACGGACAATTGGGTTGGAAATCTGAAAATACAGTATAACCTTACGCCTCATAGACTTACTGTACGAATGAATAACAAGATGATAAGCCAGATACCAAAGACCGGTCGTTTGTGAATCCCAGTATGGTTGAAGTTGAATGCCTTGATTATTATTTTGACGAAGATGAGCCCGATCGGGAGCTTTAACGATCATTTGATATGCCGCTGGGTTGTCCGTCGGATGAACGTCGATGCCACTTCCATAGCAGCCATCGACAAATATTGTAGAACATCGAAAAGCGCGAAGGGAGACTGCAACCTCATTTTGGTTCAATAATATGGCTTTTCAAGAAACTCACATAAACATTCAAGGTGCAGAGATAAAGGTCGTACTTATCTGGATCCATAGAGTCGGGGTAGTTATGACTGTAGACGTGGAGGATCGACTCATTCATCGTAATTGTCACATTTCCGAAGCAGGTGACGTTTTCTTTTGCGCTTGAGGAGACAATAAGGAGAATAAAGAAGAGGAGGCCGGGTCGAAGCATCTGGATCGCGAGACACTGCCCTTTCCACGTCGTACCTCGAGACGGGTTCAAAGCTTCTTATGTGGGCGCTTTCAAGGGAGAATTACACGACGCTTCACGCATCGAAACACTAGGCTTCGTCTCCCCGCGACCCTGGAGAGACTAGAAGCTATGATCGCAGAAGCACATGATGATATTTAATCATGGAATGCAGGCAATAGGTACAAGAACGAGAACAATGTAAAACCGTTTCAAGGAAGATTCCGACGTCGACCAGACATGTTTTGCGCGAAGCATGGCCGGCTTTCGTGTGAATGAAACGCTTGGCTGGGTAATAAGATGAGTAAATTATTATTTGCAAAAACACCATGAGGTGAGGTGAGACGAAGAAATTTCGCGATGCAATTTCCACGTTTTTATTCTGACTCGCTTGTTGGCAAGCTCATTCAAGGCATTAGATGGTGTTTTTCACTGCTTTTTGTCTTTAGAGGGCTGTCAAAATTTGATTTATGTTAGCAAAAATGACGCTTTCTCGTGGGTCAGATTTTTTTCCAAAAAACTGAACCTCGTTTACATCGACACGACATATTTTGTCTAGCTCTACATTTGTATATTGCACGACATATGCGTTCTATCAAGCGCATTTGCTACGAGCTCAGAGTGACGCCTCGGGGAGTCCATTTCTCCCAAGTTGAGGTGTGTTTCAAGGTTCTGTTCCTTCTTGCGGAAATTAAGGTTGAAGAAGCTTTGAGATCGCGTTGACCAAATTTTTGTTGAAACGATAGCGGGGACTCATTTCCGCTCTCATGGACTGGGTCCAAGAAAATTGTAGCTGCCCTTATTTCTTTCACCGCCTTTTTTGTCTCAATATTGCATGTTAATGTTTGGCGTTGATGTTTCTTGCTTGCACTGACCAAGTCCCTTAAAGTCCATCATGTCCTTCTCCTTGCTCACTTCAAAATGCAGTGAGCAATCCTTCCTAATAGTCCCATTGCCCTTATGCTTCAAAGTCATGAGTGGCGACTGACATGCATAACAACCAAATGCTGCAAACAATGGCAACATTTCTCGCAACGGTCTGTTTGTGCTCTTCGGGGATTCGAATAATCAAAAGAATCAGGCAAGACGCCTCTCGGGAATTATAATTTGTAGCCAGAAAGCCAGCGTTGATGAGGCGCCACACGCTCTTGTGAGATATTTAGAAACGTTGCTAGTTCTTCAGCGCGGTCACGCAAGCCGTCACGCCTCCCACAGCGTGAAGCTATATATTCAAGGAGGAAGTACGTGTTCCGTCGACCCAGTCTTTTGGTCCTGATGTCAGGATACCGTATACTAGAATGTTCCGAAGGTCTTATTGTCAAAGAATTTTCAGTTTGTCTTTAAATCGCGATTTTTCAGAGGTTCGTTATGTCGACGCTGGCGGCAAACCTGCAGAATGGCACGAACGCCACGATGGACAAGCCGGCAGAGTTCATCATTTCCTCGAGTGCCATCACAACGATGGCGCCGACTTTCACCTACTACGCCTGGCCCATTGTGGGCAACTTTTTCCTCTCGGCGCCCATCGCCTCCTTCGTCATCTTCGTTGTTATCACGGACAAGGCCTTCGACAAAAACTTACATGTTTGTCAATTTCTTGATTGATTGCCAATTTTGCAGTTCATCGTGATTACGGTCGTCTTCTCGTACTCCGTCTGCACCGTTCCAATTGTTATCAAGTCCTTCTTCGGATTGTTCGCTTTTGCTACGGGCATTGGCACAACGATGAATTTCTATTTCTGCAACTATTTCGAGCGATTCACCTCCCAGACATCCATTCTCATTTACTACGGTTGCTTGGTTTGTTTGAACACTTTGCATCCGTCAAGTTTCAGTTGGTGGCACTCGATCGAACTTGTATCGTGGTCCTGCGACGACCCGTCAATCGCTACATTCTCTTTGGCATTGTTTGCTGTGTTTGGTCCCCGCACGGCTATTGGAACTTCGGCACGCTGCTTTCTAAAGTCGTTGTGGCTGGTGATTTCTGCCAGCATACGCTCTACTTTCAAGGTGGATTCGCTCTACAGGTCCCATTTCTGCCTTGTCTTTTTGACAAAGAGCCACTTTCAGTACGTCGGAGTTTGGATGTTTATGGTTCAGTTTATAACCTTCACTCTTCACGTCGTCATCTATGTCTCATACAAACGGCAAATGGCTCAAATCGGAATGGGTTAGTCCTCTCTACTGGGAAAAACTCGGCATCTTTACAGTGAAAAAATCGGGCAAAGACGAGAATCGCGTTCTGAAGTCGTTGCTCATTCAATCTCTTGCTCCATTCACTCTTTCATTCGGAGACCTCAACGGACTCATCTTCGCCTATACCGGAAGTCTGTTATCCGAGCTTCATTCACATAGTTTCAGACTCCAAGCTCCTTCCGCTTGGGTACTATGTTGCTTCAAAATGGATCGCCTTCAGCGCTATGTGGATTGTTCCCCTCATCTTCGTCTGTCTCGTCAAGCCTTTCCAGGTTCCTCTCCCTTAAGATATCGTAACTTCTCTCAGGATGCTGCCGGGCGAATTTTTTTTGGAGAGCGCGACGATCCAACATGGCTGGCAAGAGTTGTTGGACGAAACCTGGTTAGCGTCTCCGAGAAGTCGGCCTTGTCGCGGCCATCCCAATCTCCATCTGCCGTCACTGTCACTAATGTGCATGTATCCAGTGTGAAGCATCAATGAATTTCTACTCAACAATATCTCATCCTCTTTCACTAAAAAGCGTAATAAAGAGATCTTGCTACGTGTCGAAACCGAGTTATATTTTTTTTACTGGAAATGAAGCGAAGGAATCAAAATAACAAAAATCGTCATTATCTCTTCATTCTAAAAAGGACATAATGTCGATCGTCTTGCGTGCACAAGAAGCGACGTTTGTAGCCGAAGTTTATAGCTGGCGCACGAAGAGCAGCCATCCATCAACTGAGTCCATGTCTGTGAAAGAGAACAAGCAGCCATAATTTACTTATTAATTTTGTATTCACTCAATTTCATCAAGCCTTTCAGGGGCAAAAGAGCCCAAACATCACCCTACGGTTCTCGCTTGTTAAAAAAGCTGAGATCCTTAGCACCGAAATCCACGACGGAATGCACTCTAATATTTCGGCACACTTCTCTTCATCATGAAGAAGTAGCCGAATAGCGTGCATAGAGGCCACCCACAGCCACGTTTCCGAGTGCGTGAGCAATCCTCAAAAAGAGTTTCACCGTAAGATTTCCCCGCGTGTCACCTGCCTTATTTCTATGTCTATAAGCGTCGCTTTCTCTCGCACTCATCTGAACCTTTAGTCTGCACGACTCCATCGGCGCATGCTTTAAGGATCATTAGTGCAATGCAGAAATGCATCGATGGAAATCTTTGAAACTCGTGTCAGCTGTGCTCAATGAGACCGTTTTCTGAATGCTCACAGTCATCCCTGATGCTTGACCAGCTGCCTGGAAGGTTCCAAGAAGCGACTAAGACTTCTGTTGACGTGACTCTTTCCGTATTCCATAGCCAATGCTTGGAACTAACTCTCTAAGTAACACGAACCTAGGCGATCAGAGTAACCAGTCTTATACCTTGAGGTGTAAGTGAAAACAAGAAGTGACATTCCTCCCCGCAAGTCACGCATGCTTGTGCTCCACCTCGAGCGAGCTTCGTATAAATTTCTCTCTCACCAAACTCTCCTCGCACTTCTTTGTATTGCCTTCAGTCTCTTCAACTCTTCCTTGACTTCAGAAGATGTCAAATATCGGCGCCGTCACACAGAATGGAACGAGCGGCACGGTCTCCAACCCCGACGCTTTCATAATCACGGCCACTTCCATCACGGACATCAATCCCAACTTCCTCTACTTCGCCTGGCCCATCGTCTGCAACTTCATGCTCATGGCTCCCATCTCTTCCTTCGTCGTCTACATCGTCTTCACGGACAAGAGCTTTGACGCCGGGCTGCATGTCTGTTTATTGTTCCTCTTGTATCTCCTTCTCTCTTCTCTTCAGTTCGTCGTCCTGACGGTGACCTTCGTCTATTCCATCGCTCAAATGGTCATCATCTCCAAGGCGTTCTACCTTCTCTTCGCCCTCGCCACCGGCTGGGGAGTCACGATGAATTTCTATCTCTGCAACGTCTATGATCGCTTCTCCAATCAAACTTCGATCCTTCATTACTATGGGCTTCTCGTAAGTCTTCCTTTACAGTCGCAAATAGCAGTCTTCAGCTCGTGGCCCTGGATCGTACGTGCATTGTCGTGCTGCGCAAGCAAGTTCCTCGACTTCTACTCTTCCTCATCGTTTTCGCGTTTTGGTCACCGCATGGCTACTGGAGCATGGGAGCCTTCCTTTCTCGAGATGTCATTGTTGGGGACTTCTGCATGCGCACCCTCTACTATACCGGTGGTGGGCTCTTCATGAAGGTTTGCCAAAACAAACACGCAAGCTTTTTAGCTCTTGCCCGTCTGGATTTACCAGATTCAGGCCTACACCTTCGTCTTGCACATTATCATCCTGGTGTCATACAAGCGCCAACTGAAGCAGATCGGCATTAGTGAGTAAAGAGAAGAAGCAAGAGAATGCATTTTAGTGAGCCGATCGAACAAGGACGAGCAACGTGTCCTCACGGCTCTCCTTCTCCAGTCCTGTACCCCCTTCATTCTTTCCTTCTGCGACAACACGAGTCTCGTCTTCAGCTATGCTGGAAGTGAGCATTGAAGAATCTTCTTTGAAGTAATGTTTTCAGTTGCAAAAGACATTCCTCTCTGGTACTGGCTGATGGCCAAATGGATCGCCTTTAGCGCCATGTGGGTCATGCCGCTCATCTTCGTTTGCCTCGTCCGACCCTTCCAGGTTCGAATCCAGCCTTTGGAGATAAATCTTTTTAGCAAGCAGCTAAAAACATCTTCCTCGGAGAGCCCGGCGATCGCACTTTGCTGGGACGTCTTCTTCTCAAGACAGACAAGGAGGCGGAGAAGAGCACGATCTTCTCGAAGGCGCCGTCGACGGCATCAGCAAACGGAGTTACGCCATCGTAAAAACTTCTTGTTCTTGTTGCTCTCAGAATTTCATGTTAAACTCCGATGCCGAAATAAACATCTACCACGTGTTCTCTGTCTCGTTTGCTACAAAAAATCGAGAGCCCTGGAAGAAATGGCAGACAGCTAAAACTGACACTTAAAGTTCATCTGAGACCGTCGTCGATACAAAACGTTTGCCCTCGCATGGCTTAGTGCTCATGTCCTTGCGTTTTTCGACACTTCTACGGCAAAACATTTCTACTGACTCACTCGTGTTATGCTTTCGAGTGCTTCTTACACCCAACATGAACCTAGAGGTAATCACGCCTTTCATTAGGGACACCATGAAAACATTCCGGAAGCCTAGTTTGTAGCTGTCACTTGACTCGAGTAATATGAAGACAAGTTACTGGTACTTCCTGGCACGAGCAACGAGTCAACATTTGCGCCAATCTTCGTATTCACGCATACAACACGCGCCTTCTCGGTACTCCCCGAGACCACGCAGAAGATGAAAACCTCTAGTGGCATTGGCTTGAAGTCGTGTCACGCATGTTATTCTCACTAGAGACGTATAAAACCTCGGCGTGCTTGGACTCACGACCTTACAGTAGTTTGACTTTAGCTTCTACTCGGGTAGAGAGGACTCCAGACAGGTTTAATAATCTTAAAGACCGAAATATTCTGTATTTTCAGCATGTCAAATATCGGAGCCGCACTCTCGAACTCATCGAGTGGAACCGTGGACAACCCGACACCATTCGACATTACGTGGACGGCTATGACCAGCATGAATCCGTCTTTTACTTACTACGCTTGGGCCATCGTCGGAAATTTTCTTCTCTCGGCTCCCATCTCCTCTTTTGTGATTTACGTTGTAATCACGGACAGGTCGTTCGACTCCGGGCTTAGGGTAAGTAAGCATTTTAAGAGAGGATTTTGCAGTTTATCGTCTTGACAGTGACATTCTGCTATTCAATTGTGCAACTAATAATTATCTCAAAGGCGATCTTCTTTCTCTTCATCTATCTCACCGGGTGGAGTACCAGACTGAACTTTATTTTCTGCAATTATTACGATCGCATATCGAATCAAACTTCCATTCTGACTTACTACGGATGCCTGGTTAGTTTTATTTTATTGTAAAATATTAAAACAAATAAATTTTTACAGCTTGTGGCACTTGATCGAACATGCATCGTTGTGCTCCGTCGACCCGTTTCAAGGATAATTCTCTTCCTCATCGTGGTGGCATTCTGGTCGCCACACGCTTACTGGAGCATGGGCGCATTTCTTTCAAAAGTCACAGTGGTTGGCGACTTTTGCACGGACGCTCTCTACTACGCATATGGTGGTCTCTTCATGAAGGTTTGACTTAACTTCTCAAAAAATGTTCTTTAGCTTGTGGCTGTGTGGATCTACATGATTCAGTTGATCACTTTCCTTTTACATCTTCTCATCTATTTCTCTTACAAAAGACAAATCAAACAAGTTGGATTCGGTATGATTTTCTAACCAATTTGAGAAATAAAATGTTTTAGTCAGGCAGCAAACCAAGACTGAAAATCGTGTCCTGAAGTCTCTCCTTCTGCAATCTTTTGCGCCTTTTCTCCTCTCCCTCCTCGACAACACGGGTCTCATTTTTAATTACACCGGCAGTAAGATTTCGTCTTTCTTCTTCCAACATTATTTAGCGGCAAAGTACATTCCACTCTACTACTGGATCATCGCCAAGTGGATCGCCTTCAGTGCCATGTGGGTCGTCCCACTCATCTTCGTCTGTCTCGTCAGACCCTTCCAGGTTCGTTGCTTGACAAGAATATTACAATACAAAACGATGCATTTAGCAAGCAGCGGCAAGGATTCTCTTTGGAGAGAATAGCCGACGCACGGCTCTGGCTCGACTTTTTGGTGTTCGCAGCAGCAGCGGGGCGGAGAAGGCGATGACTTCCATCCCGAGGACGCCATCCACCGTCAGCACATTGCATCACTGAGCCCACTCTTCCGTTCCTAAATCCGTCATTTTGTGCGTAAACGTGGTCTTGAGCACACTTGCCCTTGTGGACCCGACTTGAGAATTCTTTTTCAGCCGCCGGCAAATCCAGAAAGTGAAAAAGGGCAAAAACTCGTCAATCACGCAAAGTGCATGAGAGCATTTTGTAGCCGCAATCGAGAAAAGCTCTTACCCAGAGGTTCAACAACATCATTGTGCAAGAAAAATGAGAAATTGCGACAAATAAAAAAGTAGCCATTCATGTTTTAATGCAGAAAACAGAGTAAATACAAAAAAAATGCAATAATCGTTTTTCTTTGTCTGCTAATCAAAAATAGCTAGTGAAAGAATAATATTCATTAAAACCGACGAAAATGTGACGAGGAAATGCTACAAAAACACGAATGGCGCTCGTCTTTCGAGTGTCCTTTCTCAAGTGCTCATCTGGCTTAAACACACTGGCCAGCTGTGAATAATTGCACTATCGACCAGAGTTTTTTTTTGCACCTCTTCTCGTCTCCCTCACAGCTATCGATTTCCAAGCAATAGCCTCTTCGCCGCAGCCTCCACTCTCGTCTCGCTTTTTCGAGCTTGCTTATTGCTATCCATTCAACTGTTTGTAACACGCGTTCTCTGTAAGGCTCAAAGAGGCTGTGACCACCCCAAAAATTGTTTTCAATCTTTTGACGCTATTTTG
>JAQIXL010000273.1:0-39374 GCA_034700245.1 Poikilolaimus oxycercus
CGAAGAGAAGACCACCAAGGACCGTCAGCCCTCCACTCGGGCCGAGAACTCCAGCAAATAAACTCCTTCCTCACATTGTGCTTCAGTCATTCTTTGCTGATCTTGAGAGGAGAAGAGTGGTCCGAGAATTAGTTGAAGGTCTTTCTTTGAGAAGTCTCTTTGTGCAGAGACTTACGAGGACCTGGCTTCAATCCTGACACGTCGGGCTTCCAAGAGAAGATTCAGACCACAAATTATTTTCCTTTGAACGGCACTGGTCGTGTTCAGCTTGCAGTTATCCTTATTCATCTTCTTCTAACTAACTATCTACGCCTTCTCGCAAAGCTCGTCTCCCTCCTCGTCCGACGACTAAAAGATTCTAAACAACCATTCCCAAACAAGATTAAAGACCGAAAGACTTTGCTAAGATCTGAAAGAGAAAAGAAACGAAGATAAAATAAGAACCTTTGGAAAAGCTGCCAGAACAGACTCTTAGGAAAAGGATTGTATTGTTCGCGGCCTGATGGGCCTCTCCTAGGCCGAGCTCCTCACTTTTAAGTTAAAATGGCTACCTCTATGACAAATCTTGCCGGCGAAATCAACTGATTGTGAGAGAAAGAGGCCTCTCTTGATCTCCGTTCTTCTCGAGTCACTTCTTGAGAAACTGCTTTTTGTTTGCTGTGAGCGGGAACGTTGACCCATGAGAGAGCTGTCTCCTACAATAAAGCATTCCTCGATATTCCTCTTCCTTTCCCAATCAAAGAGCCTTCTCCTCGCACTTCGAGGGCATTGAATCTCCCATTAGCCTGCCTATGCAGGACATTGTGCGGGAGCTCTCCATGCCAATGTTGGTCAAAGGAAGCTGGACAGAAGGAAATGAACATCTTGACAAGGAAGTGAGTCAAGTTTCAATGGACCCCCCACTCTCGAGACCTTCCTTGTGAAAGAATTCTTGGTGACGATGGCCTGTTGGAAAAGAGCACATCCTCTTACTACCCTTGTAATGCCTTGAACAACTCATAAGACGCTCTAGTCTCTTTTTCAGCAGCAAGCAGTGTTTCTGACAGAGAGAAGTTTATGAAAGGCGAGAGGGGGAGGGGGCGATGCGAAGGCGCTGCACGTCCCTTGTGCCGTTCTTCGCCCTCTCGAGGGCGGCGAGCGGCGTGGAGCGGCCCTCGTGGCCCTCGCGGAGACGAGCAAAGAGCTCGGCTCGTCGCGGGTTCGTTGTGTTCTGCAACTTCTTCTTCTTTTAGAGAGAGAAGAGACCTGGTTGTAAGTGAGGAGGAAGTCTGCGTAAAACGCGTCGACGATCTTCGCCTGGGCAGTCGACTCAAGAGGATTACGGTAGCTCCTTCCATACGAGACTCACCTTGGTCTTGTCCAAGCCGAGTTCGCAGGCCGTCGCGTAAAAGGTCACGAGTCCATCGAGACTCTTGCACTGATGTGAGACCTCTTCTGGGAAGGAGAAGGGGGAACCTCGCGGGCCTGGGCCCAGAGGAGACGGTCGATGGCCGCCTCGAAGGGGTCGCGGGAGAAGGGAGCGAGACGGCCGAGCAGGAGCAGTGCGTCGCCCGCCTCCGCCAGAGAGAGCGAGGACGGCGCGTTGAAGCAGCCAGTGAGGCCGTAGTCGATCACCTTTTCTCGTCTTCCTTCCAGAGAGACAAACAAGTTTGACGATAGCGAGGGGATGGGCGAGGTCGTGGCGGAGGAGGCCGGGTTGGTTCATCAAGAGCTTGCGGAAATAGTCGAAGGCGAGGAAGATGTCGAGGCGGCCGACGAGCAGCTCGCCACCGCTGCAGGCCAACGTGAAGTCCTTCGCCCTGATGAGGGACTTCTTCCTTCTTCTTGAGACGAACGAGTCGACGAAGCGGAAGTCGGAGGTGACGGGCGCCCTCTCGGCGAGACGTCGCCAAGTCGGTTCGAGAGAGAAGACGGCCTCGTCGAAGCCGAGCTCGATGACCAGCGAGATGCTCTGGTCTGAAGCTCGTCCTATTGATCTTCGAGTTAGATGGATACGGGGAAGGTTGTTGAAGGCGAAGTTGAGGGCCCGGCAGATGTCGCTGCTCGACGGCAGGCTGAAGCTCAGGCGTTTCTGCTCGTTGCTCAACAGAGCCGAGTCCGGCGACAGGAGTACTGTAACATGAGTCGTTCTTCCTCTTTTCGTTCCGAGACCTTTTCCATTGTCGTCGCAGACGGAGAAGCAGAAGCGCACGAAGCGCGGCGGCTGGGCGCTGGTGCGTCCGAAACGGGAGCCCGGCGCTGGGGCGAGCGACTGAAGAAGACTCGATGAAGGCTTTGTGAGAGAGAAGAGGGACCAGCTCGTAGTCGCCGTTGTCGTTGCCCAGATTAAGGAATCTGTCGGCGACATGGGTCGTCAAGACCCTGGATCTTGAGGGAGGAGGAGGGGGACAGACCACTCGACGAGCGAGGGACCATAGACCGCCGTGAAGATGAAGACGCTTTCCGCGTCACGACGCTTCGGCGGCACGCGGAACACCCACTCCGCCACGAAGACGACCGAGGCGGCGTCTGCGGGGAGTGGAGGAGGGAGGAGGAAGACCTCACCCGTCTGCGGCAGAGAAGGCGTCGGTGGCTTCGGCGCAGACTGCTGACGCGCCGCTCGAAGAGCCCGCAACATTGTAAAATAGAGACACGACGTATTCCTTCTCTTGAACTTTCACTGCAAAAGGAGCATGATGCTCCGTGAGCAAGCTGGGACTTCTACTCAATCGCACTCTTCTAGACTTCTTGTGATTCTAGCTTTATGAGGAGTGGCAGTGCAAGAAAGAGTGAAAGTGGCGCTCTCAATGGAGAAAATCAAACAAGAAAACGCTGATCGACAAGGGAACTGCGGCCGAGATGATTGGTGAAGGCGATGGAGTGGATGCTGTGAAGAAGACGGGAGACGACGAAGACCACGAAGGCCGCCAGGGGAGAGGAGCCCGAGAGTCTTCAAGAAGTCTCTCTGAGGGAAGGAGGACAAACCGATGAACGAGGGCGAAGAGGAGAAACTCGAAGGCGAGACGCGTCCACTCATTGCCGTAGATGAAGGCCGAGGAGAAGGCCGTCTCTGAGGGATCTCTGAACAACTCCTAGAGAAGGAGGAAGACGCACCGAGCGAAGCTTCCCACGAGAGTTGTGTCCGTGAATTCGATGTCGAGGACGGCTTCTGCCAGAGTCGAATCACGGACCACGTAGTCTACATCGGCTAGCGAGTGTTCGACCATCTCAGAGAGATAAGCGTTCATCTCCTCGTGCACCTTCACTGTTGCCGCCATCTGAAGCTTCTTTCCCTCACGAAATTCTTTCAAACCTTGGCAGTAGTGGCATCAGCCCCACTGAGTCGAGCTGCTGGCGCCGCACCTCGGGCTGCTGCATGAATCTGGTCGTATTTGGTTCGAAATGCGGCTGGCAGAGAAACAACAAAAGTCTGCAATTCCTTTCCAGGTTCCAGGCCTCGGAAGCCGCAGAGATTGTCCTGAAGAAGACGTGATCGAGGAGAAAGAGGAACCCTTTCTCGTTGAAGGAAGTCGTTCATTTCAGCCATGCTCGTGTCCGCTCTTCCATGCACCGATCGACCATGGATGTAGTAGCCATGAAGAGGATGAGTGAGACAGAGGACACTGAGAGATTCTTCATCAAGAGAACAATCAACCTGATATTAGCAATGGAGCAGAGGTCGATGAAGTTGTGGAAGGGGTCGAGGATGACTCTTTCAATGAGAAGAACATGAACTGCCCATTGAAGGAAGCCGATGAGAAGATAAAGCGCCGCGTCCACAGCGAACATCGTCACAGCCGAAGTGGAGAACTCCGAGGGTTGAACGCCTTTTTGAAGTTCTTCCATTATTGAAGGGCTCACCGGTGTCAAAGCCGGGCTGGACAAGAGCCAAGTTCTTAAAGCCGAGGACCTCGAGGAAGAAAAGGAGGAGGAGAAGCTGGAGGGACACACTCGACTTGCGGTAGTTCTGCAGCTCGTTCCATTCATTCGCCACGAGATAAGTCCGCCTTGAAGAACTTGAAAGAAGTAGGAGGAAGTGTTACCAAATGACAACGGGAGCTGTGTGCGCGTTGATTTCAGAAGCCGAAAGAGGACGACTCGGAGCTGGCGTCGAGGCACTCACGACGGCCCTCGGTCTTTCCCAGTCAATGAAGAAGGTCTCAGCCAGTGAAAGACGAGCAAAGTCGTGGAGAAGGGCCACGAACTTGAGGGCGAAGGCTGCCCAGATGTAGGTCATCATCGCGAATTCCTTCAAGAATCTTCGGAAGAAGGGAAGTCCAACTTGACTCTCAGAGAGCAGAGAGTAGAAGAGGAAGTGTTGTGCCTTGTAGGAGACTGTCAACCAGACGGACATAGCAGTGATGACGACGATGAAGACATCGGAGAGGATCTGACACTCGAAGAGAACAAACTTGGCTATGGTCATCGCGTCGGCAATCTGCTTCCCTGCACGGCGACCCCAACTGGAAGAACTTGGAGGAGAGAGGGAGGACAGACCTGTAGGCACGGAAGGCTGCCCAGAGGATGGAGAGCGAGCAGAGGACGGCCATCGCGATCTCGAGGTCCTTGTCGTGACGATACGGGTCAATGCCATACTCAACTCGGAAGGACACAGCCACATTCTTTCCCGGAACTGAGCTGCCGTGGCGAATGACGATGTAAGGAGGGAAGATCCTTCCATCTCTTGTCGTCTACAGTAATCCTATCAGAGAGGGACAAGTCTCCTCACCTGCATCTCCACATGAACCGTGATGCTCTGTGGATATCGAACGAGAACTGGCTGGGGATCTTCAGGGGAAGAAGAATTTGCGGCCAGACTCATTCCACTGGTGAAGGCGTCGAAGAGATAAAGACGTCGGGTTAGTTGCCATCTAAAGACTTCTCACAAGATGGAAAGAGAAAACCTCGAGGAGGCGCCTCTGTTGATGTAGTCGTTGCCCCTTCTCAGGTTCTCATCGACCACTGGCACGGCGTACATCAGATGCTGTCCACTCTCAGGAGTGTATCGAAGATAGACATCGAGGAACTCCGGCTCCGACCACTTTCCCAGTCGCGGTCTCAAAGGGAGTTCGCAATGCTGAGAGAAGCGGCGGCCGAAGAGAAAAGCTCCTGATTGAGTCTGAAGGAAGAAATTGAACTTGAGAAAGGAAGACCTGTGGAGAAGCAGAGCAAGCTTGTAGAAGACCTTCAGAGAGGGGAGAAATGCCCAAGAAGGAGCCATTCAGGGCATATCTGAAGCCTTGAAGAAGCGGACGAAGCAGACCTTGCAGCGACCAGATCCAATCTCGAGTTCACAGAGGAGGAATCGAAGACGAACTGAGCATCGATGGCGCTCTCTCTTCAAGCCATCTTCTTTTTATCAATAAACAGACCAAACCTTCCCAGCTCGGAGTCGGCTTCTGTGTTGTAGTAGAAGAGCCAGGGCATGCCCTCACGCCTAGGAGGTTCGTCTTCCAAAGAGAAAGGTCTCGCCATTGTGTTTGCTGCTGTCGATTGGAGATTCTCTCGAAGAGCTGGCATGTGGAGTAGCTATCACGGTCATAGTTTTGGAGGACACAGAGATTAGCCAGATGCTGAAGAGATAAGAAGAAGAGACGAGGATCTCGAACCTGGCATTGTCGAGGATTGCCCGCGGCGCATTGCATGGCGGCAGTCGCCGCTTCTCCTTGAATATACGGCGATTGATAGGAATCATCTTCTGTTGTGATCATTGCCAGGGTCGTCGAGTCGTCAATTGTAAGCCAGGCAGCTGTGCAATTTTGAGTCTGGAAGCTGTACTTGGCAGAAGAAGTGAAGGAGTACCGAGCAAGCACAGTCAGGCGATGTGCAGGCCGTGCATTGACCGTTGATGGGTCTTGTCCCATTGGAACATCTCTCACAAACTTCTTCCTCTTGGGCAGATCCATCCAGAAGCCGAGAGATGGTGATGCTGTTCGACGGACAACGGGAACATCTGCGAATATGAACAAAGAGAAGCTTGAAACCTTGCAGTTAGAGTGTGGAGCGTGGTCCCATTACCGCAGCTCACACACAAACTTCCATCAGCGCTCACTCCTGTGCCTAATCAGAATGTCTCTTCTTCAAGAGAAAGCCTAGAAAACCTTGAGGGCATTGTTCACAGAGAGGGAGACCCGCATTGGTCCAGCCGGATATTCGATAGCCCCTCGAGCAGACACAACCAAGTCCTCCCTCCGTCGACACACTCCCATTACCGCAGAGCTGACAACGAAGGTGAGAAGAGTCGAAGTAAGAAGTGGAAGGACAATCAGAAGGGAGCAGAAAGGAGAGAGCTGAGATGAGTTGAGGACTAACGAGAGGAAGAAGACCGAGCAGAAGGAGCGCGTCGAGCATCGAGTGACCGATGCAGCCATGGCAACCTCGTCCCACTCCATGCACCCAGGCGACCCGCTGGGCTGTTTCTTCAGCTTGCAGCCTTTAGTACTGAACTCCTTCTCTTGTCAGTCCATAGGTGAGAAGGAGTAAAGAAGTTGTATCCTTCCCTAGAAGTTGTCTCCTTAATACAAGAAGAGAAGGGAAAGAAGAAGTGTTTATTCGGTGGTCGAATCAGAGTGAATAGAAGAAGAAGAAGAAGATTGAAATGAAATGGCAGAGATTGCTTCTGTGAAAGACTATCGGGCATTCGGCGACTAGAACCTTTTTGTTTCTTGAGAAGCACGTGAAGGGAGATCAAGGAAGGGGAACCGGCAGCGACTTGCACTCTCTGGCAACATAAACCATCTGGACTCTCTTTCTCTCTAGGGCTAACAACAAAGCAATAGAAGGAGAAGGAAGGGGGACTAGACTTTGAAGGGGCCTCGGGGTCGACTGTTCGAGCGACCGCCGCGCTCCTTCGGCGCCTCGGCCTGCATTCGACGGCGTCGTTCGGCGTCTGCCGTGTCCTGAGCGGCAGCGAGCTGCGATTCGAGGAGTTTTCTTTGACGCGAGAAGGCGAGGTCGCGTTGTTCGAGCATCTGCTCCAACTGAATTCCTTCTTCAAAGTCTTGGGAGCTCTTCCTCACCCGTCGGATTTCATGCTTCAACTTGGCGATCTCAGCCTCGAAATCGTTTCGCTCTTTTAGAGCTTGTGTCAGGGCTTTCGTGCCGTTCTCTCGTTCGAGTTGAGTGATCTGACAGTCTTCTGCCTTCTTCTGAAACTCACTTGAGACTGGAGTTGAGAGCAATTCCGATAGAGTTCCGTGTTCTCCTTCTCCATTGCAGCGAGGGACTTGTCGATGGCCTTTCGTTCAGCCCGCGTCTCCCTCGCCGCCGCCTCGGCTCGAGTCTTCTCCTGCTCCAACTGGGGAACGTCTCTTTCTTCAAGAAGAAGAACTCACAGCCTCGACATGCTTCTTGAGGGCGGCGACCTCTCGATCGAGACGTGCACGGGCGCTGTCTGCCTCGCGCTTCTCCGTCTCCACTCGCGACACTCGACGTCGAGCCTCCTCGCCATCTGTGGCTAACAGGAGACGGTCCTTCCTCAGTTCTTTCAACTCGGCGAGCATCTCCCGCTCAGCCTTCAGCCACATCTCCTCCTTCTACAAGCCCTTCATTCTCAGAGATTCTTCACACCTTTTGGAGGGCGGCCAGTTGTACGGCGAGGTTCTTCTTTGTCTCCAGAGCATCGTCGAAACGTCTCTCTGCATCCACAGCTCTGTTCAACGTCGCATTCAGCTTCGAGTTCGTCTCTCGCAGTTCACGTCTACAAGAGTTGAAGGAGTTTGAGAGTGGCTACCGTAATCTCTCAGTCTCTGCATTGAGCTGTTCTATCTTGGCGAGAAGAGTGTCCCTCTCCACTTGAATGGAAGTGATCTTCTCTTCATAGACGATCCTCTGTCTCTCCTCGTTCGTCTTCAGAGCAACCACAGCCTAAACCAAAGGAGTCCTCCTTGAAAGGGACTCACATCATGTCTGAGTTGTCCCTCCTCGGCTTGAGTGCGGGTGAGGGTCTCCTTGGAATGGACGAGGCTCTGTCTCAGAGACTCGATCTGCTTCCTTTGTCCATCAACGAGATCCTCCAACTCGTGCTCCTTCTTCGATGTCGCCTAGCCACTTTTCCTTTCTCTCCTTCTTCACTCACAGCCAATTCCTTCTGCAGAGTGTCCACCTGAGCCTGCAGCAGAGTCCGCGCCGCTTCCTCGCGTGTCCGCTCCGCCTCCAGACCTCGGACTTCCTCGTCAAGACCGCGGACCTCGGCTGCTTTTCGCGACGCGTCCTCCTTCGACGAAGCTAGTTCGTCACGGAGAGCATCCACTTGGGCCTGGAGATATTTGAAAGAGAAGAGAAGGAAGTACAATGAGGGAGGTGATCTTGCTGTCCTTCTCTCGAAGATGGAGATCTGCGGAGACAATCTTTGATTTGAGTCCTCGTTGCTCGGCATCTCGAGATCGAAGAGACTCTTCATGGGAGAGATAGAGTTGACGTTGACTTGACAGACGACCCTCGAGCATCTTCTTCTCTAAACGTCCTCTCTCTTCTTCTTCCTCCTCTCTTCACCTTCAATCACATCACTGAGGGCCCTTTCAAGTCTCTCGACGGTCTTCCTCGCCTCGATGATCTGGTCTTCATAGCGTTTGGTGGAAGCTCGGAGTTGTGAGGTCTCCACCGCCTGGACTCCCCTGTCTCGCTCGAGTTGCTCGATTCGTTCCTTCAGGGCTCTGAGTGTGATATCCATGGAAGAAGAGAGGTCGAGACGAGAAGAAGAGATCGGGTCTTCGAAGCGAACCTAGAAGGAGTTCAATTGAAAGAAAGAGAACGAACAGATCTGGAAGACGAAGTGGTGGTGTTGAATGGAATGGGGACGTCCTGCGAGGAGGAGAGACTGCTCCTTCTCAGCGGCTCGTCTACAAGAATTGAGACTTGAGGTGGGGAGGGGGAGGGGGAGAAGGCTAAATCGCCGGAAGACGCCGAAAAACACAAGGGGAAAGGGTGGTCTCGATGAGGGATCTTGATCCCACTTTTAGCATGCTCGCCGAGAAGGAGACTTCTCTCTTTACGAATATCTTCTGTGCTCTTTGAGTTCTCCTTTGGGATCAAGACGAAGGAGGAAGTGGAGAGGGAAGGACGAACCGTGATGGCTGAGGTCGTGCGTGGAACCGGAGCGTGAGGAGCCTCCTGCAAGCAGCAGACATCGTGCATTCGGCTGGAAACTCTCTTCACACTCCCTCCTCCCCGCAGCTCCTTCCTCTTCCAGGAGATTTCTGGCAATTCAAGACCTCCACTCCCACCTTTGCACTCAAAACGAACTCCAGCAAAAGCAGGAGAAAACGCGAACTTGGAGCGAGGGCGAGACGGGCACTGCGCTCGTAGTCCGATAGCCGAGTGAGGATCTTCTGTTCCCGGGAATCGGCCTCGTCCGCGCGTCGCTCCGCTTCTTCACGTCGTTTTGCTTGACGTTCTAGTTTTGCCCTGCATGGAATGAGCTTCAAAGTGAGAAGGACGAACTTGAGTTGTTCGACAGCGGCCTTGAGAGATTGGTTCTCCACGTGTTCGTCCATGAACTTCGCCTCGGTCTGCCTATAGTTGTCCACGAGATCCGCCAGCGCGCTTCTCGATGTCGCCGTCTGAATTTTCTTTTGACTTTTCAGAACAAAGGAGACACTCACCTTCTTGTCAAGGGCACTCTGAGTGGATGAGAGCTGCTCCTGGAGACGCTGCTCTGTGGCTCGAAGAGAAGCCAGCGTCTTCGAGAGGTCTCCTATCTGTAGAAGAATAAGGATAAGAAGAAAAGGAAGAAGAGGAGAGACCCGCTGTCTTTCGTTGTTCAACTCGACCATCATGGTCATCTGGGAGGCCTCGTACTTCTTCACCAGATCCAAGGTCGAATCCAGTTGAGCGCTTTTGTCCGCGAGTTGGAGTTCAAGTTGTTTCCCCTGAAGGAGAAAGTCAATTGGGGCAGAGGAGGGAAAGGGACTTGGCCGGCGCTTCCGGCAAGCTCTTTCTGGAGAGTGGCCGCCTTCTCGGCCTCCTTCTCCGCCCGCGCCGTCGCCGTCGAGATCTCCCGCTGGAGGGCTCGCACTTTTGGCTCCATATCTGAACAATCCTCTCAATGCAAACATTTCAAACCCGTGATGGCCAGAGTGTCCTGGTTGGATTTCTTCAGGAGTCTCTCTCTTGCTTCTTTCAACTCCAAGTTCTCAGCTTCAAGAGCGGCATTAGTATCTCGGAGTCGGTTCTCCCTCTCGACGACCTCCTCCACTCTTCTCAGAAGAGTGTCCACCTCTTGCTCGCTCCTTTGCAGGACTTCCACCTCTGAAAGACCGGAAGTCCCTTTTATTCGGAGAGAGCACTCACTCTTCGACAGCTTGTCCTCCACAACTCCGAGTTCCCGACTCAGCTCCTCACGACGGCGTTCTCCTTCATCCAATTTGAGCTGAAGACGCGCGAGTTTCGCCTCGCCCTCCTCGGCTCGAGCTTCTAAGGAAAGTCGAGACTCCTCGAACTGTTCGTCCCGAACCCGAAGATTCTCACTGAAAACGTCTCCTCCATTGAATCCCTTATGACCTGTGACCGAGGATTTCTGCCTTAAGCTCGTCGTTCAGCTTCTTCTCTTTCTCCAACTCGGCTTCCAAGGCTTCCTCTCTGTCCTTCAACATGGACGTCGTTCTCAATGCCTCCTTAAGATCTTCCTCGGCCTTCTGAAGTTCCGCAGCCGCCTCGGCCAGTGCTGTGGACTTGGACTTTTCCAGCTAAAGGATCAAACATTTCTAGTCAAGCTTGCCTCTTTCCGAATGTTGTCCCATTCATCTCGATCAGCGTTGTTCTGCTCGCCGAGTTCTCGGATCTCTTCTCTCAACTGCTCCACCTCCTTCTCCTGTCTTCTCTCCGCATCTTGCAGTTTCCCTCTCAATTCCTCTTCATCGTCCATGAGCTTCTCGTGAAGAGACTGCAGATCCGCGAGTCTCGTCTCGGTCTCGGCGAGAGTCTTCTCTGCTGTCTCCTTGTCTCTTTCGGCTACCCGCAACTTCATCTGCCACTCCTCGGCCACCGAGTCTTCATGCGAGCGAGCATCACTTTCCACTTTCTTCGCCTCCTCCATCGCCCTTTCCATCTCTCGGCGAGACGTCGATTCCACCTCCACGAGCTTCTCTACAATGTTGGGCTTGGTCTTTGTTGAATAGAGTCTCACCTTTGATGGTGACGATCTCCGTTTCTTTTTCTCTTGTTGCAGCTTCAGTCTTTGAGAGGCGCTCCTCGAGATTGCGTTGAACTTCGGCGCTGTGCTCCTTCTGAAGAAGACGTTAGAAGACACAAGAGGCCTTGCCTCTCTTCGCAACTCGTTGATTTCAGTCTCGATCTTCTCGATTGTCTTCTGCAAGGCCGCCTTCTCGTCTTCAACTGAAGCCACGTCGTCGGCCAATGCATCCTTCTCCCTGAAAAGAAAAGAAAAGCCTAGTCCTTCTCTTACTTCTGAAGCTCTCCGTTCTTTTTGAGAAGTTCCGTCAGCTCTTCCACTTTCTTATCCAGACTCTCCTTGTTGAAGCGGGACTCCTCTTTTGTTGAATGAAGTTCTTCTATTGTCTGTAGACTATTTCCATTTCTTTGAATAAAGCTCACCGCCTCAAGTTTCATCTCCAAGTCGGCCATGGAGCCCTTGAGGTTTCTGATCGTCTGCTCCGACTCCTCCACCGCCGCTCTCTGTGTCTCTATTTGAGCGAGTTGATCTGAAAAAAGAACTTCTAGGTCGAAGAGATCCTCACCAGCTTGAACCTTCTTGTGGTCATCGCATTTGCTGTTGAGCTCGAGGACTTCTTCCCTCAGCTTGGCCATCTGCTCCATCAGAGTGCCGTTCTCGTCCATTAAAGTGTCACTGATGCGTTTCGACTAAAATCTTCTTGCTTTACCTAGAAGTCTCCTCACCTCAGCCAACCCCTCCTCCGCCTTCCGATCCTTCTCCTCGGCTTCTTCTAATTCCTCTCGCAACTTCTCCAGTTCCCGTTCCTTCTCTTCAGCTTCAGCAGTCGCCGTCTCCACCTGCTTCTTCAATCTCTCCAGGGATAGTTCAAGTGTGGAGTTTTCGGCTTCTAGAAATGCTTGCTTGATCCAAACTCGTAGCGAACCTTTCTCTTCTACCCGTCGTTTGCAAGTGGCCGCCTCAGCCACAGCCTCTCTCAACGTCTCGCGTGCCTTCTCCACTTCTGCCCGAGCCTTTTCCACGTCGCCTTTCGCCTTGTCCTCCCTCTCTTTCGCCTCGGCATCCCTCGCAGCGAGCGCCTCCTCGTTCACCTTCGTCCTCTCCTCCAACTCCTCCTTGTGCCGAGTGCTCATTTCTTCCAAGAACGTCTTGTGAGATCTACACCCTTTAGTTCAACGGACAAGTCTCCGACCTGTGAATATTGGCAAGTTGCTCTTGAAGATGATTGAGAGTCTTCTGCTGTGACGCCCTCTCCTCCTCCAAGGCCGAGATCCTCATCTCGCGTCTCTTCAGCTCCCTCTCCACATCCTCCTTCTCTTTCACACTGCTCAACTGATCAGGATGAAGATATGCGAGACCTCTTGTTGATGTCGGCGTCTCTGGCCTTGAGACTCTCGTCCAGCTTACGTGTCCTTGTTCTCGCCTCTTCGAGGTCCTTTTGCAGGGCTTTCTTCTCTCCTTCAAGCCGTGACAGCTTCAGCTCCACCTCGCCCATCTCCCTCGCCTTCTCGGCCAAAGCGGCTCTCACTCGTCGTTGTGCCTCGTGAGCTGATGTGGCAGCACCTGAACGACTTTCACAGCAATTAGGGCCACCCCACCAGGACTGAAGCTGCGAGCTCTCGTCGATCGAGTCGGGGCGAGTTCGGGCATGGTGATCACTCTCTGCAGGGCCTCCACCGCCCGTCCCTTCTCCTCTTCAGCTCTTCGGAGATCCTCTCCCAGCTTGCTCCTCTCCCGACTCCGATCTCGCGCCTCTCGTTCAGCCTGCCAATTATAGGATGAAGAGGGAGAGAGGCTCACCTTCAACTGTTTCATCGCCGCCTCCTCGTATTTCTTCAGTAACTGATCGAGACTCGCGCTATGTTCCTGGTCGAGACGCCGTCTCTCCTCCATGATCTGAAAGAAGTCCTTCCTCGTCTCCTCTCGAACCTTCTGATCTGCCTGTCTCATGGCACTTTGGACAAGGGCGGAGCATCGATGGAGTTCCGTCTTCTGCTTGTCCATCCCGTCCTTAGCTGATGTGTGCAGTTCGCGAACCTTCAAGTCTTCCTCCATTAATTTCGAGTCATAAAGGAAACTTGAAGTAGTTTTGCACTTTCCTCTCTCCAGACAGCCGAATGACCAAACACGAACGGAAATGGCCATTTTCGGCTTCGTTGACTATCGACGAACATTAAAAGGAAAGACCTCGTGCTTGACGCGAAGGAAAGACTTCCAGAGGGCGACGAGCTGGCGATGTTGTTGGTCGACTTGCCAGCGGTAGCGCTGCAACCAAAGAGTCCAATTCTGCCCTTCTGCAGGTGCATTCTCAGGTCTCGGCTAGTCGATGAGGGGCCGACGGCTGCCAGCCAGGAAGCGCCCTCACAATAGGTACGTGCGCGACAGCCGTCGCCCTCCTTCCTCGACACGGCTATTTCAAGAATTTCGAGAGGGCGACGAATGACGGGGGAGAAAGGTTCTGGACGTGAGAAAAGGACCTCGTTCTCCTGTCGATGCGCGTCTTCTTCTTGTCGCTGTCGGGCAGCCAACGACTCTAGAGCTCGATTCAACTCTCCCACATCAGATCGGAGATGCTGAAGGAGACGATTGGTAGAGGAAGGAGAGGAGGGATACCTGGTTGGCGGAGAGGGCGGCGTCTGCTTCGTCTCGCAGCATCTCGTTGACCTCTTCAAGAGTGTGATTCCTCAGAAGTTGAGACTGCAACTGCTCGAACAACTTCTCCACCGTCTTCTGGTTCGCCACTTGTGAAGTGTTGCCTTCGTAGCCGTCGAGATAACTCCTAGAACTTCTTCATGGAAGTCAAAGAAGTAAACGAACGAGGTGGGAAGACGAGAGCCGAAGCCCGTCCTGTTACCCGCAGCCATTGAAGTGTTGTCTCCTCCGTAGTCAGCAGGAAATCTTCAGAAGTTCTCTCAAGGAAGGCGACTCACGGAGGAAGCCCCGACCCTCGAGGCAAATTGCGGAGATCGACGAGGGAAGCATTCTCTTGTCGCAACACCGTCGAGTACGTCGAAGGTCGTCGCGGAGATCTGTGCTTCATTCAATTTCTCCCCTCTCTCCTTTCTCACAAGCTTCGATGTCGAGGCGACACTTGTCCCGGTATTCGCTGCTGACGTGCCAACTCCGCCTCTGTCTCCGCATGCCGTTGGCGATATCGTTGCACCTTGAGGGAAGTTCCAAAGAAAGACAGTCTCCTTCTCACCTGCTGGTTCAACTGGGCGATGGTCTCCCGATTCCTTCTGCTTTCCTCGGTGGTCGCGTCGATCCTTGAGCGGTAGGCGCTCAGGGGCACGGTCCGTAATTCATCTGTTTGTTTATTTGAAGAAGGGGGAAAAAGAGACCGGAATCGTCGCTGCCTCGAGGCATGGTGGCCGGTCACCGACGACGACGGCTGCTGAGGAGGACGGCGACGGAGGACGACGACGACATCCCGACTGGGGGCGGGGGCTCCAGGCACTCGGCGCCACCTGCAGAGCGCTTCCAACTCTTTCAGGCACCGTGAGGGGGGAGGGGGAGAGCCGCGCGAAAAGCTCTGCACCCGGGGCAATTATAGAGAAGCCCCTCAGGTGACGCCGATGTGTAGTCAAAGTACTCGAAGAGGATGCGAAGAGACGAGAGACGCGTCAGAAGACACACACGCATAGACCAAATTGATGGTGAGCATTGCGTTGTTATGGAGATCCGCTCTTGCCCTCGTCCCTCTCGTCCTCGCCCCTCTCGGATTATGAACCACATGGCCAAGTGCCAGACGGCTGTCGTCACTGTACGGATAGTCCTCTTCATGTTGTGGGGGAACCCAAAAACTCCGGAAACGTCGAAAAACACACATAACAAGGGCGATGTTGTTGCCATGGAAGCCGAAGAAGGCGGCTACTTTGTCCCCTCTGCCATCCTCCTCCGTCCCAACGAAGAGCGCCTCCTTGAATAGAGAAGGAATTCATTGGAAAGCGAATGTTTACTCGACTACGAAGCCGGCGATTCGGAAGAAAATCTGGCCCAGCACTCCCTTGCCATTCCCTCCTCACCCCTTCCCTGGCTTCTCCTTAATAAACGCCTCAATTGTTGGCCAGGAAGGGGAGAGGCTGTCACGAAGGCGTCGCTCCTTCCTGCCAGTCGGCGACCGACACTCCGTCGCCCGTCTGTGTGAAGCCGCTTCGTCCCTCGTCTCGATCAATTCGAACCTCCTACACATGTCGTCGAGTCCCGCACTCGCTCATTAGAGAGAAGACTTGAAACATAGACACGCCCGGACTAGACTCTTGGAGGAGCGAGAGAAGAAGGCGAAGGCAGAGAAAGTCAGCAATACTCGAGATT
Organism: Poikilolaimus oxycercus; assembly: GCA_034700245.1. NCBI lineage: Eukaryota > Metazoa > Nematoda > Chromadorea > Rhabditida > Rhabditidae > Poikilolaimus > Poikilolaimus oxycercus. Next base: position 15,425 of record JAQIXL010000273.1, read on the forward strand.
GAGGAAGAGGAAGAGAAGGCGCGGAAAGCCGCAAATGAGCTTGATCCCTAGTGGACAAGGCTCTACCCAGAGAGAGGGAGAGAGGACCTTACGGGGGTGGTTGAGAATTATCGACCGATGGTCGGAGACCGGCAGACAAGGAGGAGGAGGGGAGGATGGCCACCCCGGGGAGAGGGGCACAGCTGCGACTCCAGCAGGAACGGGGCAGATGCCGCTTCTCGCGTGTCCCCTCTTCATCCAACTACAAACTACGAACAGCTGGTTTTTCCAGAGAAAGAATACCAGATGAAAACTTGTAGAGGAAAAAGAAATCGAGAGAAAATGCCTAAATTTGACTTGAGAGGACATCCTACCCCCCCCCCGGGCAAAAATCACTCCCCAACAACAAGTATTGCCCGAATTTGACCTTGTGTGGAGGAACAGCATAAAACCAAGGTACGGCGGAACTGGCAGTGTATCGCGGAGGACGGGCGCGTTGGATGACATCTTCTCGTTGAAAAAAATTGTGTGCTTGTAGACATTCTGTTGTTCAGGTAATATAGCTCGATATGCCGACTTGGGTGAAGGACAATGAGGCGGTGCGAGAGCGCATCACCCGCAGTCGATCGAGGGTGGACAGAAGGGCTGCCGGAGAGGTTTCGGCGGCATACGTCCAGGCGTTGAATCCTCCCCAGGTATGTGAATTTTAATGGAGAGGGTGCTTCACTGCAAGCTGCTCTTGTGAGCCTCCGATGTAGTCTCAAAATGCTTCCAATTTGTAATTCAGGAACAGCCTCGTCGAGAAGTCAAGCGAGAAGAGAGGGGAGACAACGCGACTGTGAACGGCGGGGACATCTCACAGAAGAGTGACTCTTCATCGCATGAAGAGTCACGCAAACGTTTCCCTGAGGGGCTAACCAACAAGTCTGGTCGTCAGACCTACGTTGGAGAACAACAGAGCGAGGAGACGGTAGGTGTTGTTGTTAATAGTGTGATAGTGTTCAGATTGCTCACCAAGGATCGCCGTCGAAGAAGTTCAAGACATACCGCGATGAATATGCTGCACTCGTCACGAAGAAGATGGTTCTGCCACTTCGAGAGAAGTTCAACACCACGCCGCTTCCTAGCCCCAGTTCTGACGGGGACATCGATATGATAGATGACATACGCCCACCTACGCCAGTTCCAAAGTTCTACTCGTCGCGCTACGTAGAGGTTCGTCTTAGTGAGCCGCTATTGTTTTTTCAGAGTCTGGATCAAGTGCCGGTGGCGCAGCGACGTCGCACACCCTTCATCGAGAGTATGACTCCAGTCATCGCGGACGACTACTCGCAGTTGGGCACCGTCCAGGAGCGAGTTCGCATTGGACGTCGTGGATGTGGCCGTCCGGGATGTGCTTGCGAACAAGCTCGTTACACCACAGGTAAGTTGCGGTTAACTAGAACCTGAACTTGAATTGCAGTTGTTGCTCCCGGAGGAGTCCTTCCACTTTCGCAGATGTCGACTCGACGCGGTCGCCATGGACAGCACTTGGACTGGGACTCCGAAGACGAGGATCATCCATCGCGTGTCATCAACGTGATCGTCTAAGCCCATGGGCCGCAAAAGCAATCCTTGTTGTGTCTCATTTGTTTACCGTTGAATCCAATGTTGTTCTTAATTTCAGAATAAAGTGAAGGAAGAAAACTTTGGTTTAGACAATAACTCTATACTGATCTTGCTCGGTCTTAGTCCTTACTGTCGTGCCAGGCATTTGTCGAAAGCGATACTGTGCAGAAAAAGTAGTTCCTTCTTTTATGAGTAGCGAGAAGCGAGGGCGAATCTCAACCATGTGTGAACGACGTCGGCGACTTCCCCTGCATAGACCTTGATGAAATCTTTCTCTTGCTCTCTGCAGCTCTCGGCCACTCCGTCCCCGCAAGCGTTCTCCGAAGCATTTTTTGTTGGAGCAACCGCCGAAGTGGATACTGAACACCGAGGCCAAGTTATGCTGAACCTCGAGATTGCTAGCCCCATTCTTGCGTCTTCTAGAACACGCCGGGAACTAGAGTCTAGCATGGCTATGGAGAATTGTTGTCTCGCTTCATCCCATCTTGAGAACGCCACAAAATTGGTTGTCTTTGCCTTCAAATTGATCGCCCTCTTGCTTGGAAGTCAACAAGTCCAGAAGTTTATCCTCCGTTACTCTAATTTGCTTTCTAAAATCGAGAGAAGAGAGGTCGAACAACAAGAGTCACAAATTAGTTCACTTTATCTCCTTCGAGTCATAACAGGGGGTCTTGTTTTTCTGTAAGAGAACGGCGACGTTCAGACTCTCTGAACTCTCCGTTCAATCTTTCTCGAAGACCGCTGCCACTGTCTTACCATCTTCAGGGTTTTGACCAACATGAAGGCGCTTCTCGGCGTTATGTGAATAATGCTTCTTGGTGGAGACGCAAACACTGTTACAGAAGCAGGCGGGCACTACACACGCGGAGGACGGAATAGCTCAAGTCGCCGCCCCATCGCCGCCTTGGCCACTCACTTTTCCCTCTCCCCTCTGGTGTAAACGTTCTCTTTCTCTACAAGACCCTTCCCTCAATGGCCAATGCGTCCTCTATGGTCAATGAGACGAGCTTCCTGCGCATCCCAACAACCGCCGCTTTCACCTTTCAAAAAGACGACATCCTTGTGGGCATCATCTACTCGGCCTCCTCCATTTTCTGCATGATTCCCCAACTTCTCCTCGTCCATGTGAGCCTTCTCTTTCCCCATCAAAGAGGGCTGGCAGATGTTACTCCGAGACTCGGAGTTGAAGAAGCAGTCCTCCTTCCTCATCATGTTCCATCTCTCGATGGCCGACCTTCTCCAGCTCCTCTTCCACGTCGTCAGCGGTCCCTTCGTCATCTTCCAGACCACATTTCATCCCTGGTTTGAAAAGGTTCACATACATCTCTTTTGTGTCCGTCCCAGCGATCGACCGCTAAATGGAAGATGGCCTTCTGTGATGTTCACAACTTCTTTGCGTTAGCCGAGTTGGGTAGCAGTCCTCATTGAATGTCCTCATGGAGACTTCTCCTGTCTTTTGTAACAGAACGATCTCTGCGAGAAGACATATCCTAATCTTCTCAGAAAGTCTAGTCTGCGACGGGGGAGACTCGCGGGAAAATGGCGAATGTCGTAAATGTTGTTAGTGCTAGAAGACGGCGACACGCGGTGTTCGAAAGCCCGAAAGACCAGCGCCGTATTCCAACTACCAGAAGATTGGTCTCGCACGTGGTAACGAGGTTGTCTCAATGCGGTGTGGGCAGCGAAAGTTGGAAAACAAAGTCTGCTAGTCTTCCACAGGAGAAGAAGAGAAGTGGATGTTCAGGTGTGTGGAGCGTTGATCAACACGGGCTGCGTCGTCTACACTCCGATGACGGCGATGCTCTCCGTGAATCGTCTCGTCATCATCTGTTTCCCTCCTCCATTCCATTTCATCTTCAGTGTAGAGGCCACCAAGGTTACCCCTTCTCCCCTCTATATTCAACTTCTTCAGTGGTGGACGCGAGGTCTTTGGATCTACGGAGCGATCTACTGTTGCACGGTGCTCACTCCCATAGCTACAGTAGCCTTCGAACCTTCCGGATACTAGCAAGTTCCCTTTTCTCTGAACAAACTCTTGACAGTTGGACACACGTGGACACAGCTCTTTCTTCAATCGTCAAGGGCTTCGAGTACTATGCCGCCGTTGTTGAGATTGCCATCACGGCTGTCTGCTACACCTTCGTCGTCATTCGTCTCGCCCTCATCGGCCGAGACATCGGCAAGGACCTCAAGCACTCGCGTTATGAACTCCACGTCCTCATTCAGGCCATTACCGTCTCCGGCTTCATCACCTTTGTCATCTTCACTTGGTTCGTTGACTTCTTGAGAGGAAGGAGGGTGTCAGGTACAACTACGAGCTCTTCTTCTCCAACATCACCAAATGGGTCTTCTTCGCCACGAATATGATGTGGATCCTGAACTGCGGCGTCAACCCCTTCCTCTACATCATCCTCAACACGTTCGTCTCTTCTTCTTTCTCATGAGAGATCCTTCTTGAAGAACTTTCCGTCAGCGGTTCTTCGCTTTTGCGAGGAAGACCTATCTGGGCGAGGAGTCGACGTCGAACGCGAAGATAGGTGCTTCAGTCGCCTCCGTTGTCCCTTCTAAAACACCCTCAAATGTCAAAACTTGAAAGTCCTCTGATCGAGTCTTGTCCACATTGAGTAAATGCGTAGCTGTTGAGCTCGACGACTAAAGACTTCATCAATACGACTTGGAGTTCAAAGAGCAAGGCTGAGAGTGGTCAGAGAAGTGAGGGAGACTTCCCTCAAAATGTTCCCTCCCACCTTCAAACGTCAATCTTCACCTTCTCACGATTCCCCTCTCTTTGGACACGGTCACGACTACAGGGGAGACACGAGTGTACAGACTTCTTTGGAAGGCACAAGCTGATCATATGATACACTTGAGAGCCCTTTCCTTGGCACTACTGATTGTGAAGAAGACAGAGGGGATTTAGGCAGGCCAAGCCCTTTTCTGATCCTCTTTCTCTTGTATCACGCCCGTGCTCATGTAGACCGCTCCGGCAAGGAAGCGCACAGCATGAAAGAGAAGGAGAAGAACTCCTCCTTCAATGTGAGCTTGTTCTTGAGCAAGTCAAAAGGCGTATCTCTTCTACGAAGAAGTTCTTTTCGAAACTTTTTCCCTCGCTCCTCATGCTTTCAAGTCAATCCGGCCACGATTGGAACCGCGTAAGAGCGTATTTATGCAGATGGATTTCGTCGAGTTGCCTCCTCTCTCCGAGGCTTCAGCCCTTGAGGGTGGCGTCGCCGTAGTAGCCGTCGCGGAGGAACTTCGAGTGCGAGGAGTACTTCTCGTGGAAGCCTTCGGTGGCGCCGCTGCGTCCGTAGGTGTCGTCGACGACGACCCGACGGTAGGCCGCCTCGCGCGGGTACTCCTCGCTCATCTGAAATTACTCCTCTCGTGATCCTGTGAAGCTCTCTCGTGTCATCTTTCGTGCACATAAGTTCTCTTTCTCGATGCATTTCCAGCCAAGCGGAGTAGGAAGAGACCTCGGTGAGGCGGATGCCGAAGTGGTTGCAAGTGACGGCCATGACGGCGATGGGCACCTCGCCGAAGACGATGCACTCGACGACCGTCCCGAACTCCACCGCCGCCGTCTTCAAGCTGTCGGACGCCTGCAGGGACTCCTCTCTTCGCTCTTCTCCGCGGTACATGTCCGGCTGCCCGGATGATGAAGAAGCCCACGACGAGGATGGCGACGGCGAGCGCCGCGCAGAAGACGACGGCCAGGATCACGAAGATCATCCCAAGGTCCATGGTTCTGCAGATCCTATTGAGAAGAGGAAGAAGAGTCTCACCTGAAGAGACGAGCGAAGCGCTCACGACGGCTGACTACAAATGTATGACTCACAAGATTTGCATTTCTAGCAAACCGATTAATGCAACTTTTTCATTCAAACTGTTTGAGTTCTTTCAAATTTCACTGCGAACTGACGCCGCATCGGAAGGAAGCTTCCAATCTTGTTCTTTCACGTTTCAGGTGAAGAGTCATGAAAATTCATTCGGTATTATCACAAGACGCAATAGAACTCTTTGAACTCACTAGTAGCCGTGCCTGCTAGCACACATCATTGAACAACCAATTGATAAGAATTAGAAAAGGGAGAAGATCACGTGAATGCCTGAAGTCCCGTAATGGCTCGGCCGAGGATCAACGCGTGGATGTCGTGAGTTCCTGCAGAAGAAGAGGAGAGTCAGACAACTTGACTGCTCACCTTCGTAAGTGTTCACGGTCTCCAGGTTGATCATGTGTCGAATGATGTGATACTCGTCGCTGATGCCGTTGCCTCCGAGAATATCACGAGCCTGAACAAGTCTATGAAGAAAGATCTCGCTGGAGAAACCTTTCGGGCGATGTCCAAGGCCTTGCCGCAATTGTTCCTCTTCACAAGCGAGATCTGCTCACTTTCAACACGTCCCTCATCCTAAAACAAAACTAAGCCAATCGTGGATCTCACCTTCAATCGACCAACACGCACAGCGGCGTGCGTTCCCAAAGTAATCTCCGTCAACATGTCGGCGAACTTCAACTGGATCAGTTGATTCTGAGCCAGCGGACGACCGAACTGCTTCCTACAAATTGTTGCTAGTTGATAAACGGCAAACCTGTCAATGGCATAATCTCTCGCCCTGAAGAAGCAATCCTCAGCAGCGCCCATTGCTCCGAAGGCGATTCCGAGTCGAGCAGCGTTGAGACATCCAAAGGGACCGGCAAGCCCCTTCACCTTCGGCAAGAGGTTGCCCTCTGGTACTGGCACCTGAGAAGTGAATCAGAAGAACGAAGTCCAACCTCATCCATGACAATTTGACCCGTAACAGAAGTGCGAAGCGAAAGCTTTCCTTCGATCTTCGGGGCACTCAGACCCTCCCAACCCTTCTCGAGAATGAATCCCTAAAGAGAAGTTTCATCGAAGTTCTTCCACAAGCCTTGATGGAGTTCTCGTGTCGATCACTCCTCGCCCACACGATGAACACATCGGCTACCGGCGAATTCGTGATCCACGTCTTCGATCCACTCAATCTGAATCCCGAGAACTTTCCAAGAAAGGGAAAACGCTACCTATAGGTCTTGGTCTTCTCGTCCCAACGAGCCTTCGTCTCCATTCCGGCCGGATTCGATCCATGATTCGGTTCCGTCAATCCAAAGCAGCCAATTTTTTCGCCCGAGGCTAGCGCCGGCACATACTTCTCCTTCTGAGCGTCCGTTCCTAAACTCTTGGTCTTCACAAGCAGCGAAGGCTCACCATAACTCATGATCGGGTTGATTACGAGACTCGTCTGGACGCTCATCGTTGATCTGTAGCCGCTGTCGATTCTCTCAATCTCGCGAGCAATCAAGCCGTAACCGACAGTCGAGACACCAGCACAGCCGTAGCCCTGGTAGGGAGCTCCAAGGAGACCCATACTGCCCATTTCAGGAATAAGCGTTGGATCAAAAGCTAGAAGGAAAACTGAACAGAAAACGAGAGAACTCACCTTCATTGCGATATGCCTGGGTGACTCTTGGAAGAAGCTTTCCCTGGCAGTACTCCCTCGTGCTATCCATCAACTGACGTTCATCTTCGGTGAGGATACTGCGCAGATCGAACGCATCTCGATAGAAAGTCGACTCGCCTTGAACACACAATTGGTAAGCCGAATGGACTTACTTCGAATCTGTGGAATAATTTGTCGAGCCTGAGTGGCTAAGCGTCCTAAGGATCTTCCATTTATCATCATTCTGCAACAATCGTTCGCAAGTTTCAAAAACTCGGATTCCTTAACGAAGATAATCTCTACAAGTTTTTCACGTCAATCTCAGAAAAACGTTGAAAGAAATGCCGACGGGCAAGCAAATAATCAGAGCGCCAGCCCACGTGGCTGGCTCTCTAGTCGGTCTGCCCTCTCGCCTTTGCCCCCGACTGCAAGTCCATCGAGCACCCACAAAGTATAACCGGTCGTGTCCAACAACTCGATGCTTTCACAGTTTCTTTGTCAATTCTTTTTATCAAGAAGATAATAACCACGATCATACTGAATTGCAAGGCATCTCGGCCATTAGAAATCTCTGGAAGGGACCGTTCTGCATCGACTTCAAATGCTTCGCAATTCATCCTACATGAGAGCAAATGGTGAGAATTGAAACAAACGAAAAGACAGCTGCGACTGACGAAGGGGAGAAACGTTGGAAACGAGGAGCGAACACTGCGGAAGAGGTGAACCCGTAATGAATGGAGGCAACCGCGGCGGCCTCTTTTGAAGTGTGTCACTTCAAGAGTGGACTCGTCTCAATGAAGAAAGCAGAGTCACCAAAGAAGAGGACACATAGAATGGAAAACTGGGAAGGAAGATCGTGTGCACAGGAAAGGAAAAACTGCCCTTCGATCTCCGTTCAACGGGCACTGGAGGCAGTCTTCTGAATGAGGTGGCCTAAACTACGGAGACAGATTCAGCACCTCGAGAAGCGCCGCAATTGAATCCCTAGAGACAACACCGCAAGAGGCGAAAAAAGGGAGAAGACAAGCTAGTTCTTCGTTGCAGATAAATAAATAATTACCACAAGGAAATGAGAAACCAATTCTAAAAGAAAATGAAGGAAACGAGAATAGAATGACCCGCAACTTCTTTAGACCGTGCTCGGCAAGGCATTCTGGATGAGTTCCTTGGCCGCAGGTGGCAGTTCACGCGGGAAGACGACGTCGAACTCCACGATGAGATCACCTCGTGAGCCAGTTTTCGGGTTAGGTAGACCCTGACTGGTCAACCTAAATCAATCTCATGAAAATTTCCGATAGACAAACCTTCTGGAAGTGTTAGGTCGAACAATGTCCGTAATGCGGATTGGAGTGGTTGTTCCATCAAGGGTTGGCACTTGAATGCTCACACCGCAAAGAGCATCCCGTAGAGGGATCTTCGCCACATAACGAATATCCGCGCCCTCACGCTTGAACTTCGGATGCGGCTTGTCCTAAACAACAAATTACATGCCGAACATTCAAGCAAACCTTGATAACGAAGACGATGTCAGCAGGAACACGGTTCGGGTTCTGATCGCCCTCCTTCGGGAACGTGATCTTCGTGCCGCTCTTCCATCCCGGTTTGATGTTGATGGTGAGCACCTTGTCCTCGACACGTGACGATTGACCGTCCGCGTTCAACACTTTTCGTGTAATCTTCATTTTCTTCGTGCATCCCTTGTAGATATCTTCGAGGCTGACAAAGAGCTCGTGTTGAACGGTCGGGTCTTGCCTGCAAGCAGCATGCGGTTAGTAAGTCTTCCCTTCTCGGGAAGAGTGACATGCCGAAGCACTCACATCTCCTCTTCTTCGGAGATCAACTGATCCCCGTATAAAATATCGAAAAGAATATCGACGCTTGGAGTAGCGCGAGGTACCGACCTTCGCGCGCCGGCACGTCCGTGTCCGCCCATACCGCCAAAGCCACCGAAATCGTGCATGCCATCTGCCCCGCCGCCGGTCGAGAAGAAGACCTACAAACATTCACGAAAATTCGTTTGAAACAAACATTGGGGCCACCAGCGCCGCCAAAGAAGCTGAATGGATCCTCGCCACCTCCACCACCGAAGAATTGCGTGAACATCCTCATGGGATCTCCCTGAAACATCAACATGCGATGATACTACGACTGCTATTTACCTGGAATTCATAGTGGTAGGCACCACCAGGACCGGCACCGGGACCATCGGGGCCGCTACCCTTGAGACCATCTTCTCCAAACTTGTCGTAGACCTCTTTCTTTTTCGGATCCGACAGAACATCGTAGGCTTCAGCGATCTCCTGCAAAAATCCAAGGATTGCACATACTTTTCTATAATAAACTTAAATCGCAACTTTTTCTCCTGATCTTATGTGGAGCGTAAATGCTTTATGTGCTTAGCAAACTCTCGGTATCTGGCACGCTGATTAGAATTGTGTATTGAGTAATCACACGAAATTTCGCCATAGAGCTTTTTTTTGTGAGGACAGAAGTGATTCGATGCTCGTGAGGTAACAGCGAATCAAGGTCAGCGGCCGAGGTTGACCCTGGGCCGGGGGGAGAAAGTGCCCCTTTCTCGGGCGGCGCGCATGCATCTCGCGCACGACGGCGCCTCGTCACAATGCGAAATCGTGAGTGAGAGAGATGAGTGTGTTGAGAGAGCGCGGGAGCGTGAGAAATTCGGCGCACCGCCGACGCCCTTCCGATATCACTTCCTACAGTGAGTGACCGCAATTTGGGTGAGAGCACATAATGGGTGACTTCAAAAGAAAAGGACTTTTTGGTGAAGCGACCCACATAATCTACTCATTGCAAGCAAGAAAATGCATCAAACCTTGAACTTGTTCTCGGCGCCCGCTTCCTTGTTCTTGTCAGGATGGTACTTCAGCGCCATCTTCCTGTAGGCCTTCTTGATCTCATCTTCCGAGGCGCCCTTGGCGATGCCGAGAATCTTGTAGTAGTCCTTTCCCATTGCGCTTAATAGCTCTCTGGAATAATAACACGTAACATCTCATACCGAAACGAGTTCACGGCAATCGCGATTCACGCAACTAAGTGACAATATAGAGACTGTCAAAGCAAAGAGACAACAATTGCTCACATTCATCGGTAATAGCGAGCGAGAGAACAAGGAAAATCTAGACCAAACCTGACTGAACGCATGGAGTAATGTCCAAGAGACAAGAAGAGTTGAAGAGTAAGAGTAAAACGGTATGGGCGGCGACAAGAAGAGTTGAAAATATTCGAGAAGGGCCGTGAAAGCCCGTCACGACACCACGTGCGCATGGCGAGATGAGGGCGGGGATGCTGAAGTGCGGCCAGCGAGAATTGTTTGGAACATTCGCGAACCCACGCTCGTGCACACTTTACGGCGCGCGTGTTCGATCTTCCGCGGGTTACGATAGTTGGTACGCGCGCGCGCTTTTCGAAACCTGGCACATTTCCAAGTTCACTAATTTCTGCCGTTTTGTGTTCGTTCGCGTGGTCTTTGCTTGTCCTTGTAGTCTTTCTTTGCCTTAAACCGTTCCTATTTTATTCGCCTGAAAGACTGACTCTCAAGATACTAGTCTATCGTGAGTGGACGCGTCTTTTTCTTTGTTGATTGGCGCTACTTTTTTGTTCTTGCGCCAGCGACAGATTTCGGCTAAAAAGCGACCTTTAGTAACGTTGCTATGACCGCCAATGGAACAGAGAAGCTTCGGGTGCTCTGCCTCCACGGGTATCATCAAAATGGCGCGATGATCCGTGAGAAGACGGGCAGCATGCGAAAGCTGCTCAAGAAGTATGCCGAGTTCGAGTACATAGATGGACCCTACGAATCGAACATTGTCAATCCTGGGGTTCGTCTTCGTTGTCTATTTCTGAGGAATGTTTCCAGAACGGCGATGCTAGAGACGGCGCTCGCGGGTGGTGGTTTTCAAGGCCGGAGTCGAAGTTCTCGTCCAAAGACGTGACGGAGTTGGCCGACGGCTTCGACGAATCGTTGAAGATCGTTCTCGACGCCTGGAATCGGCTGGGGCCGTTTGATGGCGTTCTCGGCTTCTCCCAGGGCGCGTCGATGACTCATCTTCTCCTAGCACTCCATCAACTAGTGGGTCTTGACGATCGACTCAATGTATCCGACTTCAGGGGAAGATCAACTTCCCCGTGCACTTCGCTGTGCTCGTCTCCGGCTTCAAGAGTCTCTCTTCGAAGCACGCCGATCTTGTTGAAGTGGCCATTCCGATCCCAAGTCTTCATGTCTTCGGAAGCGCCGATGAAATCGTATTTCCAACAACAAGCGAGAAGCTGAAGGAAGTCTTCACGACCTCAACGGAGGTCGTTCACGACGGTGGCCACTTTGTGCCCACCTTCAGCAAACAGAAGGCGGATCTCGTCGACTTCTTCCAAAAACGATTTGAAGAAAGAAGAGCAAGACACGCATAGAGATATGAATTGTTGGTATGTGAACAATTTAGCACGAATTGTTTAGTTTCTGACTGTGATGTAAAGTTCGGTGCGCCATGAGCGCTTTTTTCAAGCAGTCTACTCAATAAAAGTCCGCTGGAATGCGAGAGAGATCATAAAGGCTTCAAATTCGTCCGCCTCGAATGTCCTCTGTGCCCAGCTAGCCATTCGCCATCGCAGTTTATTTTTAACCTTTGAGTGGTGATTCTTTGCTTCGAGTTATACTCCGGCAGGGGAAGTGAATTTGCCGCACGCGCTTCTGTCCGACAGGGAATATTTACGGGTCCTTTGTGAGGAAGGGGCACCGAGTCAGAGACCCGAGGAGCATTCGCCTTCGTAATGCTTTCCCCTGGCCACACCCGGCGCCGAGGGACGGGCCCTTGCCTCAGGCAGAGGAACCGAAGGGCGCGCCTGTCTCGTGCTCTCCCTTCCAGAGCGATTTCGGCTATCGATTGTCTTGATCCTTCCATGATCGTCCTTGGCTATTGCCTTATCGCGTGTTGTGATTCTTCTACGAATTTTATTCAAGCCCAAGTTGTCCCGTTTCTGTCATAGAGGCTTTTATGGCACTACCGGAATTCCGATTCTTGGTCATGTCGTTTTTGTGGTTTTCTGCAAATCTGGCGATTCCTACCCAAGCTCGGTTACTCTATCACATTGCACATCCTACCATTCTCTAGTCTTGAAGTGATCGAGTGTTTTTTCTTATCGCGATGTTTCCCGTGTCTGAGAACAAATTGGTGCTGTCTCAATGAAACGTGATCTTTTCCCTGCAATTCGCCCAGGGTTAGGCCAGAACTTTCTTTGCCTCGCGTTCGTTTGTTCATTCTATGCGCGTTCGTTTGTTCATTCCATGTTCGTTTTTAGTATTTCTAGTGTCGGTTTCAGATTGTGAGGCTTGAGCGGACTCCTTTGCACCCGCTTCCTCTCCATCTTGCATCAGGAGGGCTTTCAAGAGATGGGCAACTGCGTGAGCGAGGATCAGCATCAAGGCTTTCTCAGGTGTGTCATTCAGTTCTCGGCCTTCAAAAGGGGGAACGCCGCATGTTTTCGGGAACCGTCGGAGATGCGTGATTGATGAGAGCACGTGGTGATTTGTACAGCAAACGCGTTGAGCCGCTTTGGTGAGGTGCGCGTCGAAAGTAGATGATAGAGCTGGTCTGTAGACTTTCTTCAGTGGGTTCATGTCTATGACACTTTTTGACTCTTTCAACTTGAAGTTGAAAGAGTCAAAAAGTTTGGAAGTTTCAACCTAGGAATGTGTTGTCTTCTTGCACTTTATGAAGTTCGACTCATAATTGACAGCTGATGAGAGCTGATTGCTCGCGTGTGCAGCGGGGATGATGAAGAGCGGCGGCTGTCTCGATGAGGAAACAAGGCGAACTTGTCCCCGTTCTCTTTCTTTTCCTTTCGCTTAGTCACTGCTCACTCGGCTTACACCAAGGGGCGGCTGGCACGTGTGTTATACGAGGTGGGCAAGGGACCTCTTCGATGGCCCTCTTGCTCGAGAGCATTTCCCATCGGACACGAGGATAAATGGGCGAGCACTGAATTTAACGAATAACAATCGCGCGTAGAACATAAATCATTACGCTAGTGAGTGAAGTGAAGGGAGCATTCTCTTCTCGATTGCAGAGACATTCCTTTGGGCAGTGGACCGAACGAGGTGCCGACCGTGACGGCCTTTCGAGTCTATGTGCAGAAGCGAAACAAATTCATCCATGGTCAGTCTAGCTCTCCTCCTCGGAAACGTTTTCCATTTAGCGTGGCTGCGTGTGACGGACACAGAGATTCGTCTCGAGCGTAACAATCGAGGAAAGAACTCGGATGCAGTCATTTGGCCATTACAGTACCTTCGAAGGCTAGTTGGCTCTGTCTTCCTTTGATAACATCGTTTAGATACGGCTACACTTCGGCTGGAGTGTTCTTCATTGAAGCCGGAAGAAGATGCGCTACGGGAGAAGGTCTTCATACATTCCAGACCACACAGGGCGAAGCGATCTTTCAGGTTTGCCCTTGTTGTTTCTCAATTACAAAGGTAAAGTTAGGCAAAAAGTAATCGAGACTTTGTAGTTGGTGCAGCGTCGTGTTGAGGACAACGCCAATCGTGGAGTGCAGCAGTCAGTGAATGAGCACGCCTTCCGAGCGTCTGCCTCCTTTCGCCGTGCTGGCAGTGTTGGACACTCAACGAACGCCGTCCGAATTCATCCCATTCAGCGCTATTCCAGTGAAGGTTAACTGCTACCTCTTCATTTGTTCATCAGCAGTGTCTCATTTAGGTGCGCCTGTTGATTATCTCACTCAGCCGTCATGCGGAAACGGCGGCGGTTACACCTCAAGCAACTGGCATCATCGACCACATCCGCCTTATCACTCAACGAATTCCATCAACAATCTCAGTGTGAACTCCACACCGACGACACCGAGTTTCGAGATGAATGGCAACAATACGTGGAATGTGCAGGCGTAAGTGAAGTCGCTTCTGCGGCATTTCTTCGTTAAGGCGAAATCGCTTCAGCTTCTCGCAGCCTCGTCGTGTTCTGCCACGTCCACTAAGCTATGCTCTTCCGGCGGACTCCATTCATCCGATGGCGCCTATTGTGGGTCAAGGAGGAGCCATCGTTGGACACATTGTGTATGTTTAGCTTATTTTCTCTCAGTTGAAATACCTACCTTTGGATAATTGCGAGCATGGTTTAGCTCGGAGAAGCGCATCCCTGAGGACGGAACGGTAACCAACGGAGCATGCACCACACCGAAGGTGCCGCAGCTTCCAAAGGCGACACTTCCAACGCCTGCTGCCCACCCGTACATCAACGTGTCCATCGGAACTCCGCCATCGAGTGCAGACTCATCGAGCACTCCGCCCACTCCATCGACCCCCAGTCAGAAAGTCTTCCCCATTCGCTGGTTTGTAGATCTTTTCAATGACCAACTGTTGTTATAGGGAGGGAAGTGCGGGAACGACGAACTTTCTCTGCTATGCAAACACGACTCAGACACCGTCGAGTCGTGGTGGCTCGGCCGCGTCTCCGAGGTCTCTCTCCTCGGGACAGCGCTTCTTCCCGCCTGATCGCTATGTGAATTCGAAAGAGGTTAGTGTTCAATTTGAGAAAAGAGTTTTTAGCCATCGCCTCGTCCTAATAGCGAACGTGATTCCGTGACTCCTGTGAGGCTCAATTACGCTGCCGTCACCATCGGCGGTGATGGTACGGAGAGGACACCGAGCAGGTTTCCTTTTGTTTGTTGACTTCAACTAATTTCTTGCTGCAGATGCTCGACGATGTGCTCGGAGGATGGAATCAAACGGGTGCCGGCTGTGGCGTACGCGCATATTGACATGGAGCGCACAAAGGCTCTCGAGCAGGCCGCAGAGGAGCACCGCGCCCTCGGACGTCGTCGACATTCGGCTGCGAACTGTTGAGTCGTCGTGCAACAAAATCGTCATTTCGCTGTAAGGCAAGGCTTCGATATCTCGCTCACATTTGTTTCTTGTTGATAGTTGGTTTGATGAGAAGATTCGCATATTGCCGATCTTGTGGTCTTTGTCTTTAGAGTAGTCACGTCTTCCCATCTCATACGAGGTTTCTTTAGCGATCGTCTAGTCGCATCATTCTTGCCATAACTCGAAATTGCCTTGAATCTCTGAATCGGTGCTCCAAATCCTCCGTAAAGTGCAATTTCCAAGCGACTGTGCTACTGATCTGATATCCGCTCCCTTTGTGGTCTTGCCCTCTCTTGGTGCTCTCTCTGCTCACGCTTCTCGTTCATTCATTGTTGTTCATTGAAAAGTTTCTACTCCATCCCCAGCTAATTTGTCATTCTCGCATTCTCCTATCGCCTTAGTGTTTTACCGGTTTCTCATGTAGACCCTAAGCGAGAGTCTTGACTGATGTAAGCCTATATGTCCGCTTGAAAGAGCCTATCTGGTTCGCAGCAGATTCGACCTCTCGTTTGTCTCCGTGATACTAAATCTTGTCCCAGCTAAGTGTCGCTCTCTTATGGTCTTCCATTGTTCCGGTCAGAAAAAGACTTCTATACCCTGGAGTCCCAAAATAGACAAAAAAGAGTGATAAAGATGTGTTCGATTTTGCTCTATGTTCAGTGTTTTTGTGTGCGTCTCGACGTTTGTGCCGTCAGTGGTTATCGTCTGCATGGAGAGTAACACAAGCACTTCACATTTCACTGGCAGCACTTTAATATTTGCACTTTGTTGCTTAATGTCTTTGTTGCTAAATGTGTTGCTTAACTACAACAGTCTAGTTGGAACGGGGAACATGCAGCGGGAAGATGTTGAGAGACGCCTGTTGTCGTCGCCATTTGATTCGTCGATTCTGGAACCAGACCTTAACCTGAAGAAGAGTATTGAAGAAAGATGGACGGGAAAGACCTGGATGGGGTTGAGGGAGAGTTTTTGAGCAAGGGCAACGCGCTCCTCTCCGACAATATATTGCTGAAGGGTGAAGTGCTCTTCGAGCATTTCAAGTTGCCATCGTGTGAAGGATGTTCTGAAGCGACGTTGTTTCTTCTTCTTCTTCATTTCCTCGGGAGCTGCAACGGACTGAGAGCAGAAGTTCATAGCAAACCTTGTGAATGTCCTTGTGGCTGATGACTAGAAGATGGCTGGGTCATCCTGAGATGTATAAGGGAGCCCGATCCAGAAGGAAGATGAAGGAACTGTTGGGGTGGGCTGGCCTCAATCGTCTATTATACCCGCTTTTTCCACCAATTGAGGTGTGAGACGCCGTTGACGGCATGATGTTCGAACGCTGAAAGAGGCTGAGGAGGAGAAGACGATTTGCCCCCGAAGATGTCCTGACATGTATTCATTATGGTGGGCGAGGGCCGGTTCGAGTCAGCCATTCTGCCTTCCTTCCTTCGCTCCTTCTCGAGGAACGCTTCGACAGTCGAAAACGGGACGACGACCTTGAAACAAACTGGCGGGCAAGGGGGAGAACTCAGGGCGAGGGAGTGTAAGGGCCTGATTCATAACAGCGTTGCCCTCCCTTTTCAACAGATTCCCCGCGATCTCGTTGTTGTTTCCACGTTGAATCGACGTTGGAGACGAGAGTTCTTCTCTGTTCGTGGTTGTGGTGAGGCCTGGACGGACACGCGGCGATAACCTCCTCACGCTTCCCAACCCCGATAAGCTCCTTCTTCCCTTGCTGACTTCTATTCACGTACAACTCCCACTGTGGCTAAAAACCTCGTGGGATTGCACATTGCTACACATTCCTTGTCTGCACCTCCACAGTGAGATTCCTTCCTCGCATGGATTAACTGACTGCTAATTGGCACCGCTACTCCTATACTAGTCCCTCAACAAGGAACAAGTAGTAAGAGTTTGGATTTTAGTTGGAAAGAGAAGTCTCGACGGAGACGGCCAGGGAAAGAACGACGGCAAAAATCAAATTGAGAGGAATTTATTCTAACCATCAACCATGCAGTCTTTCGCCGCGTCGGGCTATCTGGCATGGGAGATGGGCGGCGGCTCGAGTTGCTGCCATCAAAAGAAGGGAGACGACGAGGAATCGGCGGCCACCACCTCCGGCATCGAGGTCTTCGTTGTTGGTTCGTTCTTTCTTTTTCCTTCTTTGAAATGAAATGGTTAGTCATTTAGCTGAGTTAGTCGCCCAAGTTGTTTGTTTTCTGAGGGCGGCTGACGTCTGCAACTTTGATTCACTTGAGTCTTCTCCACTGAGCGTTCCTCTCAATCTATGGGAAGTCGCCCCTTCAACAGGACCTCCTTTGACCTTCTTGCCCTTTGGACCTGTCGAACTACTTTGGGTGGTTGTGTGATTGATTGGGAGGGGTTCCCCTCTGCTCCTCTGACTTCCCCATTTTGGAGTGTCGTTCATTCCTCGACGAGGGAAGGCTGGTTCTGACTTTTGCGATCGCGTAGTCTAGCTTGATAACGAAGCTCGAGGATATCTTGGCACCGTTTATGTCTTCTAACATAAGAGTGAACGCCGGTGTCGTTTCCTAGACTCTTTTGTGGCCAAATTTAGCGAAGCCGTGTCTGTTTGAATGTGGCCTGTGACCTTTTGCGCTGACATTGTGACAGGAAGGCTTTTGCAGAGGAAGAGCGGAGAGAGGAAGAGATCAGAGTGTTCCGAGACCTGTATGTAAACTAAGGGAAACCCTCTCCTCATACTACACTCTGAGTGAATGTGCCTGTTGAGAGATGGGGGAGTTTCTGAGCTGTCCACGATCTTTCTGCTCTCAAGAGTTTTTCTTGGTTGTTGCATTGTGTGGTCTTTCTTGCTGACTCTCAGTCTGGCAGGAAACGGTTTGCTCAACAGTACTCCGTTTTCTATAAAGTTATTGGGGAGAGATGCGATACTAGGTTCGTCCTGTGCCTCCCATCGAATAGTCAAATCCGATTTACACAGCCGCGCCTGTGACAATAGGGAAGTGGGGGCGCTGCCTTGTAATTCGCTCTTTGCTCGGTTATGCTTGGAAGAGTTTGAAATTGTGTTTGATGTCAGCTAGAAGTCTTGATTCGCTTCTGGTGGGACAAGTTTTCTTCCCTTCCGCCTCCTCTTGTAAGGGGAATGTTTGGGTGTTTCGCCGTTTCGGGTCCTCCCACGTGCTCTTGCCCTCCATGTGGTTCCCTTGTGACATATTAAAAGAGAAGAGTGTCATGTTGTCATGATTGCATTGCAGACGAGTCGAGGGGTCGGTCGATGGGACGACTGCTCATCTTCGTCAATCCTCACTCAGGGCCAGGTCTCTCTGAGCAAGTCTTTCGGCGGCAGCTTCAACCACTTCTCAAAGGAAATCGGATTTCGTATGAGCTTATCATAACAAGTAAGGAATTGGAGTTGCCATTCATTTATTTGTCTTGTAGAGGGAGCGAATCATGCTCGGGCGATAGTAGAGAAGCGAGAGGATCTCGACACCTTCAATGCGATCTTCATTTTCTCTGGTGATGGGCTCATCTTTGAGGTTCGAACTGTTTCTTCTAGCCATCGGTCTTCAGGTTCTGAATGGAATTCTCTCCCGGTCGGATCGTGATCGCTTCTTGCCGCATCTTCCCCTTGGAATCGTACCGAGTGGATCGGGCAATGGACTGCTCGCATCGGTTTTGGTCGCTGAAGGGTGAGCATTCCTCTTATTTTTACTCACGTTCTTCCAGTCGACCAGTCTTGCCAGCAGCAGCATTCCTCGCAGAAGCACTAGCGCTGACCTCGTCTCCTCGATCGCAAGCCCGACCCGTCTCACTCATGCACATTCAGACACCGGATTCGAACTTCGCTGGCTTTCTCTCCATCGGATGGGGGCTCATGGCCGATATCGGTTTGCAATGAGAGATTTTGTTTTCGAAAGTCCTCTCTGCAGACATTGAAAGCGAACGATGGCGGAAGTCTCTCGGACCACGGCGCTTCATTCTTGGAGCTCTTGTTCGCTGTTTAAGTAAGTGAGAGTTTTCTTGAAATCCCCTTAGAACTCCGCACCTATCGTGGTCGACTGTCCTTCTTACGCTATGATCCGGCATCGATTGTGACGCCCGCTTCGTCGGTTTCATCGCTTTGTCGCTCAGAGCGCGATGCGGTCATCCATGACGTCTATAAGTCGACACCGCGCGATCTAGTAAGACTTGGCTTCTCGACTTCTACTTTTTAGTTCGGAGATGTGACCATCTCAGCGAAGAATGAGGATGACGAAGAGATTCGAGGACGGCGACATGACGACGTCTTCTCCAGTCGTCACGCAGTCCAAGTTCCGAAGCTCGAAGAGGAAGTGCCGAGCAGTTGGACCACCATCGAAGACGAATTCATCAATATCTATGCGGTTTGAGAGCGCTTCTTGTCATTGTTTCGATTCCAGCTTTCCCGTTCTCACATCAGCAATGAAGGGCATTTTATGCCAGACGCGTCGTTGAACGATGATGTCATTCATCTCACCTATATTCTCAAGAAGTGGGTCACTTGTCAGAGTCGGAAACGTCTTGATTGTAGAGATGTGCGCTCGCGCACAAGTCTAATGTCAATGCTGGATGCGATGCAAAAAGGTGACCATCTGAAGAAGCCGTTCGTGAAGGTTCGCTATTTCTCCCTTCTTTTCTCCCTTCTCTTCTTCTCGAAGTTAGAAAATTGAAATTGCTCTTTCAGTTGGAGCACGTCTCGGCATTTCGACTCGAACGTCTGTCAGAGGGAAGCTTCCTGACAGTGGACGGCGAGGTGGTCGACGCCTTGAAAGCGCAAGTCACTGCTTCCTCGTTTCGCATGGGCGTCATTTCCAGAACAGGATGAGGAGGTCTTTTATTTGTTTTCTTTCTCTAGTAGTTAAATGTCGGTTGTTGAAATTGGTTTGGGTGTGGGTTTACGTTTTTGTCTTTGAGACTACAAAGAAGAGCTTGTCTGAAAGATGTGATGACCAAATTTTGTGGCGCTACTTCTTGCTGTGTTTGCTTGCTCAGTTGAAAGAGATTCACTTAGCCAGGCTGTGATACGGTCTCGCATGTCTTGTCCGTCTCTTTGAAACGAGTAAAACAATGATGAAAGGCCGAGGAAGAAATTCTTGCTGATACTTTAGACGGAAGGCATCTTCTTGCAAACTGAAATCCGAATCTCCTGCAACTTCGTTCGAGCATTGAATCTGTGTTCTTACCTCGAAGCATTCTCCAAAGGTCCATTGCTCGGTTACACCAATGTTCGTGGAGATCAAGATGGCACATGCCTTGCGCTAAAACATCTCCTTAGCGAGATATAAAAAGAGGAAAAATATCTTGTGTGAAGTGCCTACATTGTTCGAGGGCACGCAGGGTCCACACCAATTGACGAAGTCGACGGGCGACCCGTCCATCCACTGCCACTCCTCGGTATCATTCGTGTTCCACATTCCAATGGCAGTCATATGATCCTGAGTGGCGATGATCGAGTCCTCAAAGGTCAAGCCTAGGATCTCCCCTCTTTCTTCTATGACACGAAGCTTACTGTAAATGAAATGGTTCTCCTCGAGATTGTGAATGGAGACTAGATGCGCGTCGTCCGCCTGGCACTCCTTCTCCGCCTCGCTCCAGTTGAATCGCCCAATGATCTGAAATTAGAACCTCATTGAACGGGAAAAGAAGAGGAGGACAGACACGATAGCATGCGCCAGTCGCCTCGAAAAACGTGTACGAGTCGGAACAAGAGCCTGAACCCTTTAGTTCAAGCAACAAGCTCACCTTGATCCGTTTGCGAGGCAGCCAAACAGACAAACGGCTGAACCGCTTCGCAGTCAGTAGCCGTCCAGGTGGAGACCTGCACTCCGTGAGCCATGCAGAGATCATCTCCTGAAGGCTGGCCTGGGTGACATTGAAAGGGAGAAAGACTCGTGCCTGCAGCCCAGTGGGTGTAGCTCATGTTGCTGCCGTCAGTCCACGTCCACGCCCCTCCGAGAGAGCTTCCTCCGATCCAAAATGAGGAAGAACCGGTGAAGTTTTCCATCGCATAGTCTATAGTTTGAGGGAGTGGAGAGACTTCTCACTGGTCAAGATGGAATTGTCGAAGCCGTTGCTGATCGAGGCGAGATGTCCCCTTCGCGAGTCCACACAGAATTTTTCTGCATCAGCGAAGTTGAGAGAAGCAGCGTGGAAAGAATAACAGCCAGCTGAGTTCGTTGACAGGATCGCATCGTCGGGACAACGATTGGAGGTCGTCGAGTGGACGAAGAGGGCAATGGAGAAGAGAAGAAAGAGATTCATGAGAGATCAAAGCGAGGCGACCAACGGCATTCTTATCAACGCCCTGCACTCCCTGAGAGCATCTGCTCTCGCTTCCACGTGCTTTTGAGGCATTCTTGGATGCCTGCTCTATACAAACCTCGAGCCATGTGAAGCTCCAAATGAGCCCTCTCGTCTGAAAAGAAAGGAGGACATCCGAGGAATGATGTCAGTCTCGAGTGGATAAAAGCCTGGATGCACCCACCGGGCCGCATTCACCTGGGTCACTTTCTCTTCTTCCCTGAGCCGAGCCCCAAAGTGAAAGGTCCTATCCCCCCCACAGTCAGATCTGAGTTCTCTTTCGTCTGCAGGGAGATGCGTTCTTCACTTTCATTCTTCATCCTCGCCTCTGTACTAGTTCTTGTCCACAGCCAATACTATGGATATTACTCTCAGCCTTCAGGCTACTCCTCCTATCAGCCCTCGACCTATTCCTCTTATGCCTATTCGGCCAACAGCAAGCCCGCTTTGACTTCAGCTTATTATGGCAAGAACAGTTACGCGTACGCGAAGCCTGACTACCAGCCGACCTATGCCAACTACGGACAGTACTATGCGAGTCAGGGATATTCACAGCCCTCGTCCCAATACTACTACTCTCAACCCGCTTACAACTACTATGGAAACTACAACAATAATGCCTACAACAATTACTATAACAATTACTATAATTATTACTCAAACAATGGAGGCTATTCACAGAGCTACGCACAGCCTTCATCGGCCTTCGGAGGAGGATGGACGACGGACTCGTATGGTCAGAACTATGTGGGCGTGCCGGGTGTGGCCGCCTTCTATCTCAATTGCCGAGGCTTTGGATGCTCCGTCAGGGGATAAGAAGGGAAGAGAAGGAGACTTGCTTGTTGTACAGCTGAATAAAGTTTGAAGAGGACGAACTGGAGAAGCTCTGAGCATAAGGAATTGAGGTCTTCACATACAAGAGACGAGATTTCTCCTTTGTCGTGAAGAAGAGGAAAGATCTTGGGAAGGAATTCGTAATGACTGCACCGACAAGGTCTACGTCGTCCTCCTCTCGGGTGCACCTCACTCTCTCCTTTGTGGGACAATCGAGAGAGAAAGAGGCCGAGAGACGTTGCCTCAAGCCGCGCGTCACAGGGCCAAAAGCCAAAGGCGCAAGTCTCCCTTCTTCATTCATTTGACCTCAAAATGGAGAATCGTCTCCTCTCTCAGAGTTTATTGCTCCTCTTTGAGAAGAAGAATGAAAAGAAGAATAGATAATTTCATTTTGGAATTGAAATGTCATCACCGAATGGCTGTCGAATCACACGTATGAAGGAAAGAAGGGAACGAGGGACACGTCTTCTGAAGGGAAAAGAAGAGGAAGTTAGAGTGCGCCTTGCGCCTCGAGTTGCTCGTAGATCTCGGCGGCCAACACCGGGAAGAGGTCGCAGAACGTCGGATTCTGCAAGGAAAAGGCTAACATCTGCAGAATTGGAGAGAAAGAGAGACTCTTGAGACGAACCTGGAGGTTGAACTTTCCACTTTCTTGTGCAAGCCTTCGTCGTGTCGAGGGATGTTCCTGGACGGTGCCGACGCTGCATTCCTCGTCGTTCATGAAGGACTGCACCCCGAGGAGGATGGACGCCACGGTCCAACCCGGATTCCACGTCTCGGGATGATAGTCCGAAATGGTCAAGCAGAGTCTGAAGACACTTCTTCCTTCTCACAGACGAACCTCTCATTTGTCTTGAAGCGACCCGAGGGAGTTATCATGAAGATCGAGGGCGGCTTGAAAGGGAAATCTGCTGGGAAGATCAACTTGCCGTGGTAGATTCCACCTGAAGACTCTTCTTCTCCATGAATAGACAGACCTTCATAGGGCGTGTTGGGCGAGCCTCGCACGACATAATGCCACTCGAGGATGTTGTCGTCGAGGGGCGAGGCGGAGATGTCGGGGAGAGGGTCGGCGATCAACTTCTTGAAGTCCGCCTGCAGACGCCGGCTCGCCGTGTCGGATGCCATGTGAAAGTTGTCGTGGAGGAGAGGGAAGGGGAAGGCGCCTGAACACTCAGAGGGGTGAGGGGTGCGAGGAAGGGACGAGTGAGTGCAAACAGACAACCAAATTGCGAAATCGATCTTCCATTCATCGAGGTGATGAAAAGGGTGATTGGAAGGCGAGAATTTTCTGCGAAAACTTCGATTTTAGTAAAATTGGAGAAGTCATCTTCAAGAAGGACATTGAAAGAGTATTATTGCAAAGGACTATAGATCAACGGCGATTTCGAAAACTTTTCTTCAATTGCTGGTAAGCTGATTCTCTTAAAAGCTTGAAGACAAAACAAGGAGTAGCGTGAGAAGGTAGAAGCTATGGGAAGCCATGCCAGACTCCTGCACAAAATGGAGAAGACGACAACGAAGGACGAGGAAGAAGTCGAATGAGGGTTCTTTCCAGGTCCGACATTCCTCAGAACGAGTACGGCGCCGCCAAAACGTCGTGCTCAAACTGTTCGGTGTTGCTAAGACAACTGAACACGAAAGATCTCAACGCCTCCTCCTCCTCTGATTCACTCGGCCTTTAGTTTTCCCAGGGGAGACTTGACAATTACTCGAATCCCTTTCTCACGAAGCTCCGAAGCTTACAAAAACAGCCATAACGAGAGAGAAGAGCCTTGTGTCCCACAAACTAGTAGAAGATCTGCAGAGTGAATATAATGTGAGGAAGGAGTTTATTTGCTGGAGTTCTCGGCCCGAGTGGAGGGCTGACGGTCCTTGGTGGTCTTCTCTTCG
>JAQIXL010000274.1:0-39365 GCA_034700245.1 Poikilolaimus oxycercus
GGTTCATACGCAGAAGCGCAGCAGTGGGAAAACAACGGCCAGCTCGCGCAACTTCTTGCCAGCGTCGGCGCATATCCCCGGTGGCGGTAAAGACGTTCATGTGCCAGTCTACCCAGCCATTCTTCCCTTCGCCGTCTTTCTTTCTCTTCAATTCCGTTCATCGCCTCAGGTTCTTGAACGAAAACAAGTAAACGTGTATTGCTTCAGTTTTCACTCTGCAAGTACATATCATGCCATCCAAGCGTTATAACAATTTTGGTTTCCAACTGGACCGACACTTCATCCACCCAAATTTGTGATTACTTCGTAAGCGCTTATGATGTTCGTGGATAAGGATTACCCATTCGAGGCACACTCATGACAATCATTTTATTTAGCTCTAACGACCTCCAGTGGCATGTAGAGTAACACTGAGCACCTACAAAGCGGCTGTGAATTGAATGAGAAGACGGTTGTCGTTTTCTCAATCATGGAGATCTTTAGTCTGTTTCCCGATTTGTTTGTCATGATATCAGTTCCTTGATGAAACAATCCGTGACGAGGTTGGGGCTGCTTTCCAGTGAGAATAGTAAAAACTTGATCAAAACTCCCTGGCTGAAGCGCGATGTAAAACGACCACTGCTTGATGGCTCGTCGGTCTGCCTTCCATTCTTCGAGAACCGCCTGCACACCAATTGAGGTGAGATGCGACATTTCATCATTTTCGAAGCTTTCCCATTTAACATCGCTTAGTTGTTCATCTCTTAACTCGCACGACACACCGCAAATCGCTAGACTTCGAAGACCACAGACGGTTGTATCTTCAAAGAACTCCCTCGACATTGGACCGGATACAAAATCGGCGGTAAATTTTTCAAGGTCCGGCATTTTCTTGATAATGCGTAAAATGTCTTCGTCTTCACAATTGCAGCGCATTAGCTGAAGGTGATGAATACCTGGTGGTGAACAATCAATGACGTATTCTAGCGTCTTGAAATCGACCATGTTGAGTAGAAAAAGGTCAAGCCGCATGCGCTTCGCGAAGAACCTGAAGATACTCATAAGTCCGTCTAGCTCTGTGCCTATTTTCACATGGAATTGCTAATTGTCTTCGAAACGCATGCGCACAGTAAGCGCACCATCGATGATAACCAGATCTGGGTTTCTTTGAAGCTCTCTACGCTTTTCACGAGAGTCCGCGTATTTCAAACAACATTGCCGAGTGAGTTCGTCGGTACTGCTACTTCCAAACTCAACGCTTCTACATCCTGACGGTTTTAGTAGATCGCAGCTAATGCCGAATACTTCAAATAGACGTAGGCTCGAGGCGGAATTATAGAGACCGAAGAGCCTGAACAGGAATGCAATTTTTAAAACTGAGAAACCTTCGACATGCTTGAGCGAATCGGAACGCGTCGGAAGCGTCGACGAACCTCAAAAGATGCATGATCGTAGCGTTGTCCAAGTTGCTGAGGAGGTTGGGAGTGAATGAGGAGGATGTTTCCGTTAGTCGACGGCGTTTTGCACTGTTGGGATGGCTTCGAGACATTGCGATGTAAAGCTGCTCAACTGAGGGTCAAGTAAGAAGACAATTTTTCGAACTTCAAAAATAGATGCTAAAGACCTGAAGTGCCACAACGAACGGAATGAACAACGCTTCAATTGTGAAAGGGCCACCGCAGTGCTAACTAGACTGTATTGCATGTGCCATTGCGAAAGTGCAAATTGCGCCTCCGCTTGGAACCGGAAAGAAATGGGAGCGATTTCTGCTGCGCCGCATGCTTTGTAATCGATAATTTTCGGTCAACATCAATAGCACCTCTCAAAACGCTACTTTCCATGCGCGGCAGCGTTAAAACAGCCTCTAATTGAAAAGAGAAATGCTATTCAGCTTTTTGAAAGAACGGCGCAGGTGGCTTGGAGTTTGACAGATGGATTCAACGCGTCGAACTCCCTTGAAATCGAAAGCGCTGCTTCTCAGTCCTTCCCTAGAGTTACTTCTCACAATTCATGGATACTTCTCTTTGATATTCAACTGCTACACGCTCGGAATCATGTTCTTCGTGAATGCTGCAACACCTCGATTGCAAATTTATCTCATCGGGGCTCAGGTGGACGACAATGGTCACGCATTTATTTTTTTAGGCAACAGCTCTTATTGCCGATGCTATGCTCTCACTTCTAGCTCGGCCAATGTGTGTTAGGGCCCATCAACCAGCTTTAATAGCCTTAACGGGCCTTTGGAGAGACTGGATGCTCGGCAATGAAATTCCTGTCGCGGTTTCGCTTTCGTGTCGTGCAACTTTTTCGTTTACAGTTATTATGTGCTGGAATGATGCTTAGCTCCTTTTTGTGCATGCAGCTTCTCATCTGGGAACGGTATGTCGCACAACTTCTTGCCAGCGTCGGCGCATATCCGCGGTGGCGGTAGTGATTTATATGTCGGTCTCATCAGGCTTTCTTTTCCCCTCCTTACTCCAGTCAGAATGCATATGTATTGTATATTTGAATTAATCGCATAGTTCCAGGATTAACACCGCTTTTGAAAAATCCCCTTCTCGCACAACACTCGTCTCGATTTACCACTTCTTATGAGTAAAGTTAAAAAAACGAATTTCAAGCTTTTTGCAGAATACTAGTCAGAATAGTTCGCGCAAAAAAATGCTTGTGGTTTAGAAGACCTCAATAGTCCAGCCAAAAAAGGATGTCAAATCATCAATTAAAATTTTTTTCCAATTGTTAGTCCATTTGAACGATTAATCGAGATCAGCACAATGCCTCAAATCTGCAAGAACCCAATTTCCGGAAAGCGCGCTAATGCTGGAACATCCTGTAGACTACTTGAAGTATAGCAGCGAAACAAGAAGCAAAAGGAAAAATCATCATTACAGTCAACCAAATTAGAAATACAATTACTGCGTAACACGCAGAAGAAGAAAATTTCATAGCCACGCTTTTATAGCCTACAAGACAAGAAGGCTTCCAATGCCTTTCATCAGTTTTGGGTTTGGAGATGGCCACTGCAGTCGTAGAGGAACGAATGGCGGAAATTCGGTTTTGAATCTTCCAGCGGATGAGCGTATTTGAAATATCACGAAGAATCTTGTCGGCCAATGTAATTGGCGTGCCTTCTTTGGTCGTAACAATTAGATTTAGGCAACTGCCATTTCCATGTTGTTTCATTCGTTTAAGAAACCACACTGCCATGTCTTCTTCGTAATCGAATTGTCCTTGATTAAGCTTAAACAGCTCAACATTGTTGTTCCAAAGATTCTCAAAGAGGTGATCACGAATATCGTCAAGTTCATGAACATTCTCTACGAAGCAATGTTGATCTTCTAAGAACTTTTCGGTGACAGAAACAGCTAGTTTCGAGTGCCCAATCACTGCCTCAGCGTCGGGGGTAGGTATTATGTAAATAAGAGGTCGTGATACGTTCACTAATTGAGTCATTTCCCGCAGGTGTCTTGCGCTCGAAAACGACGTAGCTTTAGACATAAAATCCAGTACAGTGGACCAATGTTGAAGACTTTGAGAAAAGAACCCAATGTCCGCCGCGTTAAATGCTTCACCAAGTGCCTTGTCGATCTTCAGTTGTTCTTTTGCTTCTGTTAGAATATTTGTCACCGTGGAACTTTCCGGTGAAGAGAGAGCACCAAAATTTTCCGCTTCGATTTCTTCAAAGAGGCGTTTGTACTCGCGGACACGCAAATGAACGGATTCCACAGTTTTAATTGAAAAGAATAGAATCTCGATTTTTAGTGGATTTTTTGATGAAAATCGTTCCAGAAAAGCACGCGTTTCTCGCATGCGATGAATATCGGTGGTACCTTCGCTTTTCGACGGAGAAAAATCGTGAATAACAGCCAATTCGGACTTCAAGCGGTCTTGTAGAGAAAGGGCTTCACGTATGGACTGTATGCCTATCGTAGACAAAAACTGGTCCAACAGCCAAATCGTTGCCAGCTGAACGTCGCGCTTTTCGTCACCACAAGTGCAGCTGAACGCTGCTTGGCATGTCTTCAATAAATAATCGATTTCTTGTTCATCTAAAGTTGGATTGGAAAAATTTGGGATATTCATTTTGCTGATCCAGAAGTAGAGCTTTGCCACGTGCTTGCTGTGTTCCGTTTCGAGTGACGTTTGGCTACTGTTTTCCATCGCTTCAGAAAATTTGTTTCGCAGCACTTCGATTTCCGTCAGATCAGCAATTCGAATTCCTCCACATTCATCAAATTTGTTAACAAGGAGCTGACATGCCGAAGGTCGTTTTTCCGGTAGCCTCTCGGTCATCTTTAGCAGAATATATTTTGCGACATTTCTTTCGTTTTCTTTCATAAACTCTCCATACTGCGGAGGTAAGCGATCAAGTCGAAAAAGCGACTCCAGAGGCGAAATCTTCCGATATTTGTCGAATTCGTCAACGAGGCGCCTGCGATTGACTAGGTCCTCGGAGCCGACCGACAGAACCAGCTCAAAGAAGACAATACCGAGGCTATGTTGTTTTCACTTTTACAAAATGACTTTACCTGTATATGTCTGCCTTTACTGTCTGTTTGCTTGTGACCATTTCAGGTGCCATGTACAATTTTGTTCCGGGACCGTAGGTAAATCGCGAGCGATCGGCTGTAGTCGAGATCCCAAAATCCGATATTTTGGCACATTCGGTCGTCATAAGAATATTTTCCTTAAAAATGCATCAGCTATTGACAGAGCGAAAGACTACCGGCTTGATATCACGATGAATAATTTTCTGCGAGTGTAAAAAGTCGAGGCCTTCTAGGCAATTTTTGAGAATGTCCCATATCTTCGCCTTTCGGTAACGAAAGCGTCGCAAATCAATGAAATCACGCAGTGAACCACTTGGGCAGAATTCCATTAAAATAAACAGGCTTAGTCGAGGTTGCTTGAAATGCTTCTACTTAGAAATTGTTGCAACGAACCTTGCAAACTTTATAGCGAATAAAGCGTACTACATTTGAATGGTGTGGAAGATCGGCAATGATTTTTGCCTCTTGCAAATAAGCCTCTTCAAAGTCTGCGTCAGGGATTTCGATTATTTTTAAAGCAAATTCTTCGTTTTGTATGTTTCTGATAATTCATTGAAAGAGAAGCAAACCTTACCGACACAGATGTACGTCCCCGAAGGCTCCTCGTCCAATGCATCGAACAGGGTTAAGTTCAAATTCATTAAGCAGTGCATGTGTATACGGGTACAAGAAATCTGCCATGAAGCTTTCTGCAAACACCGCGGCAGCGCGGCAACAGAGCAAAGAGAGACACTCACCCCTCTCTTACAACGCACAGGGTTGGCTATTGAGACGATCAATTTTAGCGAAAGTGGCACTACGCCTGCAGCCTGCCAGCAGCCCAGCCGGTCAAGGCAATCAAGAAGAAAACGAAATCATTGTTTACGGCGACCGAACCATTCGTCGCGTGACGATCGCTGAAGACGCTGCAACAGAACACTGGCATTGTCAAGGTAGAGACAGTATGACGTTTTTGATCTAACCAACACACTGGGCTGCAATAGTGAATCCGCAAGTGAAAACACATAGTTAATGAATAGTTGCAGTCTGAAGCTTTCACTGAAGTATATGGTTAGATCTTTGAACAAAAGCCAGCCAAAATACAATGCTCCAGAATTGACTCGACAACTTTGCGCGCAGTGGAAAATCTTTTCCCACTGTCTAATGCTGAATGGTTTATGAAAACTTCGTTAGTCATGGCGAAATTCGACAAGAAATTGCCTTTCATCATAGCGACAAACGGGTGCTTCTCTATTCATTCGGTTGTTGCTAGATCTTGTCTTAAACTAATATGTAGAATGCTTATGGATAAAATCATTAGCAATGATTTTTTCCTGTGCATTTGCGGTAACACCTGGTGTTCATCGATAATGAGTCATTATCGACAGTTTCAGCGCCTGCGTGCAAACGAAATAATAGTAAACATCACCCGCCCTTCACCATTTCTCATTGTGCACGCGGCGTGCCATCAGGTGTTACAGCAATGCTGGACGTTTAACGGGGGCTACGCTTCCTTTTCCTAGGTAAAAGATCACTTCCCGAGTGTACATTGCTCATGAAGTACTTTGCAGGATCTAATTGAAAAGAGTAATGCAGATTTGTATGCATCTTTTTGAACGAACGATGCAGGTGGCTTGGAGTTTGACAGATGGATTCAGCGCGTTGAATTCAGTTGCAATCGAAGATGCAAGTGCTGCTTCTCAGTCCTTCTCTTGAGCTACTTCTCACAATCCACGGAGACTTTTCTTTGATTTTCAACTGCTACACCCTGGGAATCATGATCTTCGTGAATGCAGCAACGCCTCGATTTCGAATTTATCTCATCGGCGCTCAGGTGGAAGAAAATGGCGATGCTTATTTCTGCAGGCAACAGCTCTCATCGCCGATGTTATGCTCTCACTTCTAGCTCGGCCATTGTGTGTGAGAGCGCATCAACCAGCCGTTATTGTCATAACGGGTCTCTGGAGAGATTGGATCCTCGGCAATGAAATTCCTGTTGTGGTTAGGTTTTTCGCTTTGTGCAACGGTTTTCACAGCTTTTATGTGCTGGAATGATGCTTAGTTCCTTTTTATGCATGCAGCTACTCATTTGGGAGCGATACGTGGTTCTTGTGCCGACGGACTACGTAGAATACCGAGTACTCCAGCACGCCAAACCGTGGTAAGCTTTGAGCCTCAACGCTTGAAGAAATTGAAGGATGAGCGAGGGATTTTCGTTCTTATTCAGCGCGTGGACTCTTGGGTGGTTTTGGAGCTGCCTGGTCCCGCAGTCGGAATTACGTAATGTCATCGTTCAGTCTGTAAGAAGGCAAAGAACTTTTTCTCACAAGAGCATCGGGTTAGAACATTTCTGAGCTCTTGCCCCTCAGCGAGGAATCAATGTTTGGATTCACATTGGGCAAAATTCTGCTCGAAGTCTATCTACTAGTCGGCAACTATGGCCTGGCTTTCGCTTCGATTGGCGCGTTGAACTTTATTGGCGTCTATTCCATGGCCGTTGGTCGACTAAGCCAACTGCTCTTCGCTTTGAATACGAAGGTGAACAAAACGTTTCCTTGAGAGTTTTTTTTCACAGGCGTATTCGAAACGAACAATAGCTAGGCACCGCTGGCTTACAATTATCTCAATCTGCCAATCGGTTCTAGCCCTGCTATTTCTTGCTCTTCCAACAGGAATTGCAATTCTTCTCAATGTTTCTCAGTGCGATGCTACATGTGAGTTGGCTGCGGAAGGTGACTGAAAAAATTCGATTTCAGCTGTTTACACCATCTGTCTCATCGG
Source organism: Poikilolaimus oxycercus (assembly GCA_034700245.1). Classification (NCBI taxonomy): domain Eukaryota; kingdom Metazoa; phylum Nematoda; class Chromadorea; order Rhabditida; family Rhabditidae; genus Poikilolaimus; species Poikilolaimus oxycercus. The sequence goes on from JAQIXL010000274.1 coordinate 7,290, forward strand.
TCGAACTCTGCATTCGAACATCGGGAACGCTCTTATTCTTTATGTGAGGCCGGTTTATAGACGAATGGTCAAACGTCATCTAACCTTCTTAAAAATTCCCTTTTCAACAGCTCGGATACTTCCAGTCGCACGTGACAATTAACCTTTTAGAAGCTTTGCTTAAAACATTGTGTGTGTTTGCTGAAAGTTCCAAGACCGCGCATACACCCAGCCATGCATGAACAAAGACGTTTTTGAACGTTTAATATCCGATGTGTCATCAATCTTATTTTTTGCCGCAAAATAATGCATAGATTGGAGTTTCCGCCCAACCTATCCAAAGCAAAATTTTAAAAATATCAACAAGAAAAAGACAACAATTAAGAACGTTTTTAAGAATGCCACCATCGAACAAATAAGATTAACGCAAAAACGTTTCACAGGCTGATTTACGTATCTAAGTGTAAGACTCTCTTCAAGATTGAGCGAAGAAGTTTCACAATGCGACCTAGGTTTGTAGGGGAAAGGTGCATTTGCGGCGACTCGGATTTTGTTTTGAGTCGTCCAAAGTATGCTCGCATCCGAAATATCGCAGATAAAACAGTGCAGCTCGTCTTCCAGCTTAATCGGCAGGCGCAGCGGGCTGTCCATTGTGAAAATCGGCAAAGTCAGATAATTAACTTCACGATGCTGCCTCACTTGGGTAAGAAAATCCGTCACCAAGTCTTCTCTACTCTTAAATCGGTCTTGTTGATGCTTGAATAGTTCAACGCGATTCCTCCAGAGACTCTCGATTACTTGCGCACGAAAATCACGTGCGATTTCGGTAATGTCTCGTTTGTCTTCCAAATATTTCATTGCCACTGAGACGGCAAGCTTTGAATGTTCAATAACTTTTTCTGTATTTTTGTTGTCCTCACAATCCTGTACTAGCTTCATAAGCGGTCTTAAAATTTTTGCGAGATGCGTCATTTCCTCCTTGTGAAGCTTGCTTGAAAAGTGTGTGTGAGTTTTGTCTATGATGTCTAGCACAACATACCAAGATCTAAGGCTGTCACTAAAATCTTGTTTGGCAGTTGCCTCGAATGCTTTTGCGATTTCCGTATCCTTTTGCAAAAATTGCTCAGCTTCCATCAAAATATTTTCTAACGTTTCCTTGTCCGGTGAAGCAGTCAACAGTATCACAGAAGAGGTTTCTTTCAGAAGTCGTTGGTATTCACTGATGCGTAAATGGACGGGCTCAGCTTGTTCAACCAATGAAAACAGCATCGCGATTTTGAGTGGATGGTTGGGAGGAAATCGCTCCAGAACTGAGCGTGCGTCTCGGAGTCGACGAATATCAGAGCTGCATTCGCTTTTCAGTGAAGAAAATTCGAGAATTTCCGCCAAGTCTGCCTTCAAACGCTCTAACAGGCAAAACGCCTCACGAACAAATTGAATATTTGCGACATACAGAAATCGTGAGAGGAGTGAGATCATTGCCAGCCGCATATCGAGCTTGTCTCCGTCAGAATTGCCGTCCAACTCTGCTTGGCATGCTGCGAATAAAGAACTTATTTCCTCGTCGCTGGTTGTATGACAAGCTCGTGATTCTATAGCGGCCAATTTCTCGTTCCAAGAAAGCAGTGTCTTCACATGGTGACAAGAACTTTTCACCGAATTGTTATTTCTGTCTTCTTTAATTTTGCGCAACTTCTTTCGTAACATTTCCGCTTCGGACAGATCCGCAATTCGCAGTCCACCAAATTCATCGAATTTGGTAATAATAAGCTCGCATGCTGATAATCTTTTTTCCGGTAGATTCTCGGTCATTTGTAGCAATATTTGCCTTGCAATATTCTTTTCGTTTTCCTTCATAAACTCTCCGAATTGCAATGGCAAGCGATCAAGTCGAAAAAGTGACTGAAGAGGTGAAATCTTGCGATACTTGTCGAATTCATCAAGAAGCATTCTGATGTCGGTCAGTTCGACAGCGCCAACAGAGAAAATCAGCTCGAAGAAGACAACGCCCAGACTAACATGGATTGCATAATCGAAATAAAGGTCGTACCTGTATATGTCCGCCTTCACTGTGTGCTTACTAGTAAACATTTCAGGCGCCATGTAGAGTTTTGTTCCAGGCCCAGAAGTATAGCGAGAGCGGTCAGCAGTAGTTGATATTCCAAAATCCGATAACTTTGCACCATCGACGCTCATGAGAATGTTTTCCTCAAACTCATTGTCAGAATGAACGAAAATTTCGAAATTACCGGTTTGATATCGCGGTGGATGATCTTGCGCGCATGCAAAAAATCGAGTCCAATCAAACAGTGCCTCAAAATGTCCCAGACTTTAGCCTTTCGATATCGAAATGCCCTCTTGTCGATGAAGCCGCGCAGACAACCATTTGAACAATATTCCATTTGAATAAGAAGAACATATCGCGGACTCTGAAAGCTTGAAAGCTACTCTGCCATCCTTACCTTGTAAAGTTTGTAGTGGTGACAGCCCACAATGTTTGGGTGCGGCGGCAGGTTCGAGAAGATTTTGGCCTCTTGTAAGTAGGCCTCTTCGAATTCAGCGTCTCGAATTTCGATCACTTTCAGAGCAACGTTTCGCTGATGCTTATCCCTGATATCAATGGCAGAAAGGAGACAGGCTCACTGGCATTGGTATACATCTCCAAAACCGCCTCGTCCGACGGAGCGTAAGAGCACAAGTCCAAAATCATCAAGCAATGCTTGCGGAGTAGGAAACAAAAAATCCGCCATGATTACGCGTCAAGTCGCCGTTCTAGCTCGCAAGCAAAGTGAACGCGCTGCCGTCCATTCTCGCTATTACAACAAGCGACTTGTCGGCAACGCACCTGTTGGGGGAACTACACTCTGCAAAGTTACGCGGCGAGACTCAGCGCGCGATAAAATAAAATGACGTAGAACAAAACGGCGAGAAATTTGGCGAAAGTCGTGAGACACATCAAGAAATTGCTGCTTGAACCTCAACACACTCCGAAACAACTTCTGGGCCATTGGAAGTTAGCAAATTGTCATGAAGTTAAAATAAACAGTTGGAGTATCAAGCTTGCTCATGAAAGCCTGTGCGTATTTTTGTGCTATGCAACCAGAAAACATTTATATGTAAATTCGATGACCGGATTAATACTGAACTTTCATCAAAGAGTTTCCAATTTCGTCCCAGTTGGGTCCACCAAGATCGCAGCGATGGCCGAAAAAGATGGAAAGATCTTGAGCATCGTGTAGTCGCTGAGCCTAGCGATTTCTATTTGAGGCCAGTTTGCAGCGGCTCCTTCGGTCCTCTCGAGTTTCTTGGACTGAAACAGTGCAGGACGGAAGGCCTTATTTATAGTGTCGACAATATCGTCTGCTGACACGTTGTACCATCTTTTCTTGCCTTCAAGGTCTAAAACATGCGTCTTCAATTGGACGCTGAAAGCTTGAAAGTCACGCTGTCCGGATCGCCATTCAGAAATGAAGTCGACTACGTCTGCAAGATCCACAGCTCGACCGTCTAGACTAAAGCGTTCAGCTCGCAATTCTCGAGGAATGTGCTCGAGAGTCTTTCCTTTCCACTCGTAGACGTGCAACTGCTTGAGGGCCCGAATTCGTGGATGTTCGAGAAAGTATGAACTGTCTTGTAGTTTGGAGTCATAGTGAAAAATGAGTGACTCCAGCTTTGGCGGCAAAACGTCGGCGACGTTTCTTTGCGCACCACGAATCACAAGCGAACTAGATTTACCAATGCAAAGATGAACGATGAACGGAAACAGTGGAAGGATTTCGAAAATGTCTTCGTAGAACACGTTCTGTAGCTCAAGCTGTGAAATTTCGAAGGCTTCGGAAATCTTCCTAAGGATATCTTGTCGTTCAAAATCTCTGATGATGGTCGACAGGACTGGCCATTCCGATTCGAGCGGGCTTTCTTTAGTCCAGTTACTCTGAAGCGACTCGCCACTGGGAAAAGTGCAAGCATTCTTCATTTCGAAAGTTATCTTCAGACGGTCCTCTCGTTCAACGACGATTCTCTCGACTCGCATTTGCACGATTTGACGAAGGAGCGGAGCATTTACTTCGACGTGGTTGTTAACCTTATATAAAAAGCTGTAGCCATTGTGATAAAATTTTTGCTATGAGGTTTTTATGACTTCCAAACAACTTTTCTATAGTAATACGATGCCGTAGATGTCAAAAATGAAGTCAGATTTGACCGATGACGTCACCCAATAAAGTTACCGTACCCCTCGAAAAATCGATTTTCTAGGATTTGCTCAAAAGCTTGCACACCATATACCAAAAGATAGAGCATTTCATGGTGAGTCGAACGGTATATAGAATGAGCCATTTATGTGTTCTGTTGTGCAAGTAATGAGCATTTGCAATCGGCTACTCGGGTGGTAAAACTCGGACACAGGTGGTAAACCTCGGACAGATCCTGAACCTCTCAGGTTCGAATGCAACAAGCTATACGATTTTTGTCCGGTTTTAAAATCCCTTAAAGAAGAACCAATGTCAAGGGTAGAATAAATAGGAAACCTAGATCTTTCTTGGACACTCCCGGGATGTCAGCCTATGACTGGGCAGCCCAAGGAAGAAGCCCGGGCTGATCTTGGACAGTCCGGGATGCCAGCCTAAAACTCTGGTCAACCAACAAATTGTAAGGAACCCGGGTTGATCTTGGACACTCCCGGGATGTCAGCCTATGACTGAGAAGCCCAAAGAAGGAAGCTGGGATGGTGTTGGACACTCCCGGGATGCTAGCCTAAAGCTCTGGACAGTTTAAGTAAGAATATTGTTTGTCGGCCCAAATCAGTACTTTCCCGGGTCTCGCTAGTACATTTCATGTCTTTCAGGCTGCCATAGATGCTCGTGTGCAAAAAGTCGCTTTGAAAGCGATCAAAAAGTTCAAGTGACCAATTGTCATGTCAAAGACTAAAGAAAGTATACCATTGCTTTCAACAATGAATCAAATCGAACAGAAATCCAAGCTATCATCGGTTGACAGGGCTGTTGGAGCAATGCTTCAAGAAGAACCGCGCACGATAAATTGAGAAATTTAAAATTGCTCGAAGAATTTCATAGTTTTGCTTGGTTTTCTCCTTGTTGTTCAACTTTTGGAAAGACTATAATATGAAGAAAATCACGCACGGCATCAATGAGAGCATGAAATTATAGCGAGATTATGGAATGAGGAGATTATGGAATGAGCACGCTGGACTACTCGAAAATTCGCGAGACGCCTATCAGGACATTCCAGAAGCGGAGGCTATTCACATTATTCCCTACTCTTTGAACGGGGCTGAGGAAGTTCGAATTGTTTCACTAGGCATGAACCTAGTGCCTGAGGACAGCTACTGAACGCCGATGTTATACCGAGAGGGAGAATGCCCCGATCAACCTTCCAAACAGTTCCTCAACAATAACGCCAGCGCCATGTTGCCTTGAACGAATGGTATCCTTGTATTTCTACTGATGAAATAAATTTTTTTTTCAATGCGGCACTATTGATTACTGCCTCGTGTAAACAACTGTTCACGCTGCTGCTCACAAACTATTGCATGGAGACCTCGTCTGACCTTCAGAAGCATTGACGCCCGTGGGGCTGCCCTCACAAATCGATTTGAGTGATAACGCCTCGAGAGCCCTGCTAGCGTCTCTCGCACCGCAGAGACACAAGCTCTTTCTCCCGAAATAAAATTTGTTATGATTCTGAAGATGCTCCTTTCTCGCTTCTTTTCCAAAGGATGAATTGACTGAGCCGTCGACTAGCCGCCTCAAAATCCCGCTCAATCGATTTTAATGATAAGCTCCTCAGACTGGCATGTATGTCGTGGTCCGTGCTTGCAATGTCGATTTCCACGCCTTCGTTTTCATTTTCATCTCAATATCGCTTTCCATTTATTCCGATTTCCAGTCAAATATGCCTTTCAGTGCCCGTAAACGGCCTCATCATTCCTTCCCTAAATGAAGAATATGCTCCACAAGTGCATGCTGACAGACTGCCAGCAGTCCATGCCTGCACCAGAACATCAGATCGTGCGCCGAAAATCAACATATCTGGGTCACGCTTCGACAGGTTAGGTTGTTTAGTACCGCCTAAAGTTGCTTTTTATGACAGATTTAAGCTGCCGTCAATGAAAATACGTGCTGATGGATTGCATTGAAAAAGATTCGTCTCGATGCGCTTCCAAGCCGGTTTCTCATATGGTTATTGCTAACACAATGCAACTCTGCGTGTTAGGTCTGAATCAATCGTGAAGGCCATCCTGAAGGGAGCGAGCTTGCATTCGATTTCTTTCGTTGTTTCACGGCAATCTCCATTTCCCAGCAAAGCAATTCTCTAAGTTGATCACAGGGAGAGTGATGGAAGAAAGTAGAAAATAGTCGTTTTTTTCGTATTCCCTCGGTGGGTGCAATAACTGCCAGTCTTTGGCGCGTTCCAATATCATGAAAGAATGAATCGACTAATGAAATACAATAAATGCTACAAACAAGATCACACAACTTATTTCAGGTAAGCGCCGTCTAAATTTTGCAAGCGTTGTATTGCAGACTCACTATTAGAGCCGACGGACCACGGTGAGTTGATGGAACACGCACAAAACCCTGTTGGAAGGGATCATTGATGGCTTTTTTTCGTTGTGATACGATGATTCTCAGTTCAAAATGCATCAAAAATAAAAGTTTTTTCTTACGAGACTCGACAATCGGCTTTCACGTCCTCCACGATTTGGCATCTTTTGTTTGGATGTGTTCACAGCTTTACACATGGGAAAGAGCCGCCGATCAATCGATGGTCAGCGAAAACACTGTTTCGGTTGCTCTCGATCGTGCACGTTGAATGTTCATTCCCTCAGGCTCTCCCTCGCGTCTCTCGCCAATCGATATGGCCGATAAGACTGGGCAATGACCGCTGTACCCCTCTTCCGACCAGCAGTGCCGTTTTGAAGTCGCCCTCACTTCTTGGCTTCATTTTGTATTTGTTTCGTTTCCGGAGATCACTGAACTGATTTTCACGCTTATTTGACATCTTTCAGTTAGCCGTAGATGCTCGCGTGCAAAGCCTCGCTATAAACGCGATCAAAATGCACTGAATCAAAGATTTAATTGCTGACGTGCGCCAAGAAAGTATGCAATCGTTGTCAAGAATGAAAAAATATGCAATAAAGCAAAATGTTTCACAAGCTGAATGTCTGTTGGAGCAGAACTTCGAGTTATCAGTTTACAGGGCAGTTGGAGTAATGCTTTATGAAAAGCGCGCATAAAGAAGTGAATATTCTTAAATTGGTCGTAGAATTTCACAGTATTGCTTGGCTTTCTTCTTGTTCTTCAGCATCTGGAAAGACGGCTGAAGAGGTAGGATCTGCTTCAGCATCAAAGCCATCACGAAAGTATTGCACGATTGTGCAATAAGAACGCTCTGTTTACTCGATCATTTTCGAAGAAGGCAATCTGAACATATCAGAAACAGAGACTATTCATACCATTCCATGCTTTGTTGTACGGGACTGAAGAAATCTGAATTGCTCCACTTGGAATAAACTTACTACACGAGGCTAATTAACGCAAACGGTAGGTCAGACATCGTGAGGGAAGATGCCATTGTCACCTTCTCAAACTATTGACTGTCTTCTCAATTCGCCGTGTTGTTTTGCAAGAATCGCCTGTGAGATTTCTTGCAGAGCCCTGAATACGCGATACTCTTTGCGCGCTGAAATAAATATTAAATTCTGAAGAATGTAATATTCTTATGTCGTTCTCCTCAACGGCACTTGAGCAAGAGAAAGTCATCATTTTTGTTCGGCGATACAACTCCTCCAATTTCCCCAACAAACCTGTGAGAATGACTTCAACAACGTCGAGTTATCCGTGATGCATGAAGAGAAGCGGCAAGGTTTCGGAGAGCATCATGCATGGCAGCTGGTCGAGAATCGCGGAAAGTAAGCGATGCGCCTTCGACGAGTTTAGCGTAGACAAAAGCGTGAAGTGAGGGAAGTGCAAAAGATGAATTGCTAATTTTCGTCCAATATGACATTTTTCAGGTCCGTAATATCCTCCCCCTTCTTCCGAGCATCTGCGATCGATTTGTTGATAAGGCCTGTCTCGGCGGTTCTCTTCATGCGGACTGCAGTACGACTTCACCTCAGTGTCAATTCTCAAATCTATCCATGTTTCTCTCACTCAACTTGTAACGCGGACTTATTTCAGGCAGCCATAGATGCTTCGCGTAAAAACTCTCATAAACCGAAACAACATAATCAATTGTCTATACGTTGAATTTTCATCGAGGAAACGCGTAAAGGAGTTTGCCAAACAACGGCTTTTTGCCGAAATAACGTTGCAGCGCTTACCCACGTCAAGAACGATAAAAGTGAGATCAATTTCATAGATGCATCTGTTCATAGACCTCGCGTGATTCGCCTTTCTCTTCAAAACCTGGAAGTCTATTAGGGCATTTAGCATATAGCCTACGGACATCCGACAGTTCTAACGCTCATGCTATCGATTCAATCGCATCTATTACGATCTATTACACCACCAGTTCGACCACTGAAATTCGATTTATACCATTTCCTTCAACATAGGTTGTTTGGCTCCCTTGAAGATATTTCTCACGGCAGATTGGCGTTCCCATCGACGCAATTTCCTCGCGGATTGCAACGAAAGAAAAAAAATAGATCTGCCGTTCTCCATGTGCTTCTAAAGGATATAATTTTCATTCCTGCGTCTTTCTCGATAAAACTAACCGCTACAAACACCCTCGTAGGAAGAGTGAGTAAATAATTCTAATTTTAAGTGTAAGTTTTTTTGTTGGAATTGCGTCGCAAAATTGTTTTAGATATGAGTTGTATCCGCTCTTCTGGCCTGGAACTCGACCGGAAGAGTCACATCAACGAGGCGATAACTGGCTAACACTTGCCGAATCCATTAATGAAACATCTCCGACGTGCATACTGAAATAAACTTTCTTTGACTCATTGAAGATGATCGCAAGAGCAATGCAAATTCACTTTCAGGATTTCTCTGCTCTTCATAGATTTACTTTGAGCCCCATCCCATTTCCTTCATCTAGGGAGCCATCATGCAAGGGAAGCATAAATGCCATCGTTCATTAAGCAGCTGCATTCAATTTTTAGCAACTAAAACGAGGATGCATGGGCGGCTTTTTTTTCGTTTTCTCACGATGCTTTCGAACCTGAGTGCGTCTGACAGCAACGCCACCTCCTAAATCGATTTCCAATGATAAAAACCGGCGGCGGCGGCGGCCTCACCACTGCACTCCAGCTGCTACCCTTGATACTATTGACTCGGGCATTAGGCCACGTTTCACAAACGATAATCTACTTGGTTTTGAATTTACGCCATTCTCAGTGTCCTGTTGTTTGGTTTTACCATCCAATACAAAATCTCCCACAATATTTCAACGTTTTTAGGACGGCCATGGAAGTCGTGGTTTAAACTCCATAGACGAGGATGATGCGAAGTCAGCAGTTTATCTTTTTTGCGGAAATATCGAATCTCTATCGATTTATGGTCAACTCATGCTTTACCATTGGCCTGGGAAAGGATTTCTTCAAAGGTAAGCGTAACAATTTGACCTTCTCAAATGCTTTCAGAATCACGATCTCGAGTGCCCTAGAAGGGCGTAGCATGGGAGATCCTTTTGAAAGCTGAACCTTCTCGCTCCCTCGAGCTTGTTTGTACAATACATTTCTGTTGATGCAACCTCCACCATAGGAAAAGTGAACCGATATTTCGAATGCAGGTGTGCTTCAAAGTTTGCTGGAAGAATCCCTTTAGTTACGTGATGCGACGGTACATTCACGATAGTACATAACAGTTCTTTGTATTGAAAAATGAATTGTTTGATGATCAACGCTTAAGTTCACTCCTTGGTGAGCAATTATTAGCGCGTAGATAAGTGAACAAAAAATGTAGTGACGATCACTCGTTGTCGGCTATTCGCTCTCTTGAACAGCCAGAATATCTTACAATACAGTGGAGAGAAAGCTATGCAAATTCGAAGATGCGACTTGTCCAGCTTCCCAAACAGTTCTTCTAGAATGACGTCAGCACCAAGTTGCCGGAGACGAAACAAAATTCCTCTATTTCAACTGAAATAAATCATTTTCAATGTTTCACTATTGTATCCCCTAATACAATATTAACAGCGGTACACGCTTAAAACGCCATCGTACGGCCGCTTCGTCAAGCCTCGCAGAAGCATGGGCGCTGTGGCGGGCTGTCCGTCCCCAAACAAATCGATTTGAGCGATAACGTCGTGAGGGGCCCACTGGCCTGGTTCGTTGCAGCTCGGACACTTTCCGATTTCTCTCACTCTTCGCTGGATTTCAATTTTTAATAGCCAATTGTTCATATTTAGAGCGACCGTGAAAGTCATTGTTGCGCCTCCATATATGAGGAAGCTAGCAAGTCCATACGCAGTCTATCGTTTGTTTATGAACCATTCGCAAGCTAATTGTGAACACAACGCTGCAATGAGTTTTCTCTCGGCATAATTTTCACCAAATTGTTCCTCAGGCTTGAAGGCAAGTGGAGGTATGTATGGAGTTGTTCACTCCGGAAATTCCCTTCAGATTCAGAATATCGATGTCAACCGAAAAGTTCGCAATGCATCTGGACTCAACTTTGAATGATGGGATAGCCAGCGCCAAACGAAGACGTTTTGACTAGAATTTCTACGCTATAGCACGCAGAGACTCGATGGAGACTGAAACTAGCTGCTAGAGATTAATGCAGCGGCAACATTACGATTTGAACTTGATGCAGTTTTTCGACATGTATGCCGTGATGTTTACGTGAATGTTTGCGACTTTGCGCTATTGATCTGCAACTCATTTTTCAATCGACTCAAAGACCGTCGCCAAACGCCACCATAGGCAACGTAGACATTTAATTCTAATGAAGGTGCACTTTAAAGTACGCTCCAAAATGTTTTCAGTAACACCATTTGACATTGCAATCAAATTGGCACATTTTTCTCTAGGCTTGAAAATTGTCGATGGGTTGATCAGGCGCTTAGGAGGCGACAGCCACTCGATTTTGGGAATTCGTTGAACTCGAACGAATGCAACAGCTTCGAGTTATCAGTGAACGAAACGGAATTTTCGTATTTCAACTGATGAAATAAATCTCCTCCTTTATCTTTTTTGTTACACTATTGATCACTGTCGGTAACAGCTGTTCAACCTAACAGCACACGACTATTCTACGGAGACCTGGCCTGACCTTGGAGAAGCATTGACGCCCGTGACGGGCTGCCCGTCGCCTCTCGAATCGATTTGAGTGATAACGCTGTGAGAGCCCTGCAGCGTCTCGCGCACGGCAGAGACTCCCCAGTTTCTTTTTGCAAACAGACACTTTTTCCTTTCTCGAGCTCCCCGTAGCCTCCTTTTTCATGTCCTCTAAAGTTGAGAAGAGTTCCTCGTTATTGCCTAGGTCTCGCTTCAAAATGGGCTGGGTCCATCTTTTTCCGTAATTATGGTTTGTTTCCGAAGTGCCTTTTCGGTGCCATCTTTAAGACAATCAGCACAAACAGATATTTTTGGCTATCATGTCAGTGAGACGCTCGCGAACTCTTTCCAGTTTCATTTGTTTCGATTCCAGGACAGCCATAGCTGTTGTTTCTTCCGCTTTGCATACAAAGAAGCCTTCAAATGAAAGAAACTGAATCTGCTCTACCTCTTCACATACAGGTGCAATCGAGGTGCCTGTGAAAAAAAATATTCCCTGGGCTGCTCAACTTCGACGCGATGATCAACGCTCGGCATCTACCTCACGCATGAAATTGTATTGTAGATATGTACGTGTCTCTAAACACTTTCAGACACGTCTCAGATATCGATGGCAAGCGTTATGGCACTTTCATATGACTCGAGCAAAGCGTCTCAATAGCCGCCATTCCAATGCGAGAAATGTGGCCTTCTCACCTTCCTTTCACCACTTTCGCCACTCAGTACACAGGGACAAGGAAAAATTTAATCACTACTTGTCCGCTTTGGTTTCAGCTCCATATTGACCGAACGTACGAATTTCTGATTAATTCGTAACGAGCATGTGAGTCTTTGATGCTTATTTCCACATGAAATTCATTTGCAGCACAAATGAGGGGGCTATATTCGTGGTCAATGGGTGGGTGCGAGATAGTCGATGCCTAGAGAATGCCGAGTGTGAATGATAAAAAAGTAATAACATCAAGCAGCACGGAGGCGAAATCCAACAAGGCCCTCAGCAGCAAACAACTGATCATTGAAGGATTATTGATTGAAGACTCGTATTTGGAAATCGAATAAATCTTATATTCTAGGCTTGCGCTTTTGATGACGTTTCTGACACGTCTTTCACCGAGTTCCAACGAAATGCAAATTTTGAAACCCCACATTGCAATACTCTGGCAGCTTTTCTGACCCTGGTGGTAAGGGGGGCGGTCAACTTGGCTGTGCGACGGTCTTCTGGATTTGATTTCGTTTCTTTCTTGCTATGCTAGCATGTTGTTGTTTGCTTCTTTCGTACATTCCGTAGCGACAATGAACTGCTGAAGCCGCGGTTGACTCCCGGTCTTGGCGATCGATTTGAGTGATAAGGACCGCTTTCTCTAGCATGCGTCTGCCAAGACGTTGAGAAGGGTTTCTCATTTAGCGTTACTTCTCTGTTTCCGCTTCTAAATGGGTCTTGATCAATCTTTATCCATAATTGTGGTTGTCGTCGCGCTTCTCAGGTGAGGTGATTATGCCGATCAGCAGCTGCAGCTGTTTTTGACACTGGTGTAGAAACTCTTGTTTCGTGTCGCCACTGCTGTGATTCTACTCGAGATCTTTTCAGACACCTGCAAATCTTAACTACAATATTTTCATTTGTTTCGATTTCAGGACAACCATAAATGTTGTTTCGTCTGCTTCGTATACAAGGAAGCCTCAAATCGAAGAGCTCAATCTGCTTTATTATCCACCTCTCCAGATGCAACCAATGGCCGCTAAAATTATCAACTCACAATCAGCTGTATAAAGACAGGTTGGCTGAAAGAAACCGGAATGAATGTACGGAGGATTGAGGTTTCGGAGGCTTCAATTCAAATCAGGAGTGTGAACGGCTCACGTTAGCCTATTCAATGGGGACGTGCATGAAATGAATATTGCGAGGATCTTTAGCACTAATACTTGTAAACTTGGTCGATATTCTCGCAGTCTGTGGTATGTTTGTGAAAACTAAAAGACCATTTCAGGTGGCCGCCTCTCATGCATACAGGTCGCATAGTTAACACAACGTTTTTGGTCAGAGACGTGGTGCCAATATCAATCGAACTGTATGGATATTCTATGGCCCGCTCAACTATGAAATGACGATCAAAGTCCGATAGCTGTCTTACGCATGAATATGTGCGGACCTAGAAACATCTGGCAAACATCAAACGTTTTAGATATAGCCGCAAATCGTTTTCCCGATTTCCAGCAGAGCGTCTCGATAGTCGCAATTCGAATTCAAGCATGGAAACAGGTCACCAGAAAGCGAGCAAAAATTACCTTGTGTGTTGCAGCATTAAACTTTACAACGAACCCATCTAACAAACTTCGACACCATCAGAGTGTAAGATTTTCGATTGTTATAATGCATACGATGTTTCTTTAGAGAAACATAAAGGAAAATCAAGTCTTTGGGTATTCGCTGTCAACGTGCAAGCTTACCCATGCAAGGGAATAGTCGAATGGTTATTAAGAAAGAGGTAAATGTTGTAATGCAGAGAGGAGACAAAGAGCATCAACACCCTCAACGCGAAGAACAGATAGTTGAGGGGCTCTTGATTGGAGAATTGCTGTTCTGTCCTGAAATAAAGCCTCTTCGGTTTCTTTTTGCGCATTCTTACTTTTCGCGCTTTTGTATTCCGTTTGTTTCGCCCCTATCTCGCCGCAATCATCCATCTACAGAAATAACACACGGGCGAATGCAGCCAAGTACGAGGGGCACCAAAGTCATCATTCATGAGCGGTAGTCCAATTTTCAACAATCCCAACGCCGTTGAATGAGGCTCTTTTGTTCGCGTCTCTCGCAAAGCTTTCGGGCCTGAATGCGTCTGACAACACCCAGCCAACCAAATCGATTTCTGGTGATAAAAACCGGCGGCGGCGGCATCACAACTGCACTGTCAGCTGCCTCCCCTTGATACTATTGATTTCGGCATTAGGCAGAGTTTCACTGGTGAAAACACTGCCGATGTTAGGTTTTCGCCGTGCCCAGAGTCTTGTTGTTATATTTTGAGGTCGCAAAACGTTTTCTCGCTTTTTACGCTCTAATTCTTCGAATTTAGAGCGACCATGAAAGTCGTAGCTTCAACCCCATAGACGTGGAAGATGACAGTCTGAGAGTTTTATCTTCGACACCTCATGCAAAATCTCGGATCTCAATAGATTTTTTTCTCAAGCCTTACCTATGGACTAATCAACGAGTTGCTCAAGTATAAGTGTAACCTTTTGACTTATAAAAGTGCCTTCAGAACACACGATCTTAAGCGCCATAGCAGGGCATAGTATGGGTGGAGCAGATTTATCAATATCTGAGGTTTTTCGCTCCTGGAAGCTCATTTTGTACATTTTCTATCGATACAACCACGGCCCTAGGAAAGGCCGATGCTTATTTCGAATGAAGGTTTGCTTCTAAATTCGCTCTAGAAATATTTCCAGTTACGCGACGCGAACTCACAATCAGAAACGGCACTCAGTCAATTGTACTGGAAGATTAATGGTGTGATGATCAACGATCACGTTTCGGTGAACCAAAAGCCTACACTTGCTGAATCCATTGTGGTAGGGGGTATTCCGTGCTGAATGAATCGGATGCGTACGAAAATAAAGTTTCTTTGCCACCTTCAGGATGATTGTGAACAGCATTGCAAATTCACTGCCATGTTTTCTCTTTTCAAGATATATAGAGATCGCCCCTTCCCACCCTCCATCTATAGAAGTAACACGCGCGAGTACAACGAAGCATGCGAGGAGCGCATCATTCATTGAGCAGCAGTCCACTTTTCAACAATCGAAACGGCGGCGAATGAAGACTCTTTTGTTTGCATCTCTGACAATGCCGCGAGGCTCAAGCGCGTACGACCACAACCCCACCTTCCAATCGATTTCTGGTGATAAAACCGGCAGCGGCGGTCTCACCACTGCACACCGGCCGCTTCTCTTGATACTATTGAATCGGGCATTAGGCCACGTTCCACCAACGATAATCTATTCGGTTTTGAATTTTTGCCATTCTCAGTGTCTTGTTGTTCGGTTTTGGCACCTACAAAATCTCTTTCCTCCTCTCCGACTATAATTCTACATTTTTAGAACGATCATGGAAGTCATGACCGCAACTCCATAGACGTGGATGATGAGAAGTCAAAAAATGTATTTTTTGGTGCAATCTTGAATCTATGTCGATCTTTTTGGTCAACTCAAGCTACCTACGGCATAGTTAATGATTTTTTCACATGTAAGCGTAACCCTTCCACTTTCATCAGGGCATTCAGAAACATGATCTGAAGCACCATAGTTGGGCATAGTTTGGGTTCGGCCAGGTTCATCAACACCTGAAGCTTTACTCTCCTTGAAACTTGCATTCGGCGTGTTGTCTACATCAACACAACCGCCACCATAGCAAGTATGCACTAAACTATCGAATGAAGGTTAGCTTCAAAGTTTGCTCTCAAGAGATTTTCAGTTACGCGACGCTACAGCTCGGTCTGAAATGGTAGACGACTGTCTGCACCGGAAAATGACTAATGTGATGATCAACATGTGTGATTCTTTCTTGGTGAGAAATCATTAGCGCGACGAAAAATTTAGAAAAGAAGAAAAGAGATTAAAAATCATGAACTACCTAAAATCATGAACTACAATGGGGAAAAAATTCTTGACGTAGCTATTGAACCGCAACTCAATTTTCATCACACACAAATATCACCGCAGGCCACCGTTTCAGACGAAGTGGGCAATTGCGTCAAATGAAGGTGTGCTATAAATTTCGTTTCATAATGTTTTCAGTAACGCCATTTCAATCAAAATCTTCAGTTATTCTTTGGGCTTGAATATAGTGATGTGCTGATCAAAGTCTGGAAACACTCTTTGACGTTTACCTGTGCATAGATCAGGTAAGAAAAAATGAGGCTTGAAAGTGGCATCCAGTCGGTTTCGGATATTCGCTGAGCTTCAACAAATGCGCGGACATCTTGCAGTTCAACAGGACAGAATGCCGTTTTTTGTTTGCAAGATGCGACTAGTTGAATTCTTTATACAGAACCTACTAGAGAATGATGTCAATAGCCTAAAGTAAACCGCGAACGAAACGGAATACTTGTTTTGTGACTGATGAAATAAACCTTTTTCAATGTTGCTCTATTGAACAGTGCTTCTGATTAACAGCTGTTCACGCTAGCAGCCCACGAACTACGAGAGACCTGGCCTGGCCTTGGAGAAGCACTGACGCCCGGGACGGACTGCCCGTCGCCTCACAAATCGATTTGAGTGATAACACGTCGAGAGCCCTTCTAGCGTCTCTCGCACCGCGGAGACTTGCCAGTTTCTTCTTGCTCTTAGTTCGCCGTCAACGGCAGAGTTCTCCTGCATCAGTAACGCTATCAAGAAAGCTCTTCTACGAATCAAACAAAGTCTTTTTCCTTTATCGAGCTCCTCCATAGCCTTCATTTCCATTACCTCTGGCGCCGCGAGCTTTTCCGCTTTTTCATTAGCTATTTGTTCACATTTAGAACGACCATGAAAGTCGTTATTGCGCCTTCATATATGAGGAAGCTTGAAAGTCCAAAAGCAGCCAATCGTGAGTACAACGCTGCAATGAATTTTTTCCCGGCATAAGTTTCGCCGAACAGTTCGTCGGGCTTATGCGGAGGTGAAAGTATGTTGTTGTTCGCTCAACAATTCTCTTCAGAGGCAAAAAATCGGTGTCAACCTAAAGGAGAGCAAAATCTAGACTCATCCTTGAATGATGCGATGGTCAGCGCCAACGAACACATTTCGATATGAAATTCCACTCAACAACGAGGAAAACTCGGCAGAGAGAAATTGTCAAACTCGGCGGAGACTCGAACTAGCTGCTGAATAATGCAGTGGCAACAGTACGATTTGACTTTGAAACAATTTTCTCCGAGAGGTATGCCGTGGTTATTACATGAACGAGCTAAATAATATGGCAGATTTCAGCAGAGTGTTTTACGTTTGCGACGAGGAGTATGCTGCGAACCGAACTGTGACAGTAACTTACTAAAAAATCTAGTACGAAATAGAAAAGAACATTGTTTGTATTGTACATTCCTCGAATAGCCTGTTGTAACATGTGCAACTAGAACTGAAATGCCCGCCGAGAATCTGTTCGCAGTTTTCTGAAATAAATTTTCTTTTACCGACATGTCGCCGACTATTTCACGCAGTCCGTAATGGCAGCGGACTACTGGCGCAGCAGTAGATTCCGCGTCTTGGCGATCGATTTGAGTGATAAGAACCGCTCTCTCCAACTGCAGCTTCTGCTGAGACTCGTTGAGAAGAGTATCTTAATTTCTCAATCTAAAGTTATTTCATTGTCTTGATTGTTGATTGTGGCTTACCGTCGCGTTTTTCAAGCGCGTTTTCGGTGATCTCTTATGCCACAAACGGTTCTTTTCGGCGTTCTTGGCTTTGTCGAAAGACTTCATCATCGTTGTCACCGTTGCGATTCTGCGGGAGATCTTTTTAAGCGCTCTCCCCCACCTGTTCTACATATTTCACTTGTTTTTAGGACAACCATGAATGTTGTTTCTTCTGCTTCGTATACAAGGAAGCCTCAAATCAAAAGAGCTCATTATGATTGATCATCCACCTCTACAGATGCGATGCAACCAATAATTGTGTAAATTGCAACGCCGCCTGATAAAGAGGGTTGACTAAATGTAAAAGAGGGCAGACTATATACTGTACGGAGGATTTATGACTTGAAAGCCTCGGTTCAAATCGGTAGTATGAAGGATTCACCTTAGGATTTTCAATGGGTACGTTCATAAATGACTTTTGCCCTGCCGCTTGCACAAATGCTTTTTTGATGATTTTTTACCTTTTGCAGTATGTTTGTGAAAAATTAAAAGATAATTTCAGGTGACTGTCTCACTGCACATGATCAATGAAGAATGTGATGTTTCTGCTCAGAGACGTGGTACCCATATCAATCGAAATCTACAGCTATAGTTTGGGCTGCTCAACTATGGCATGATTGTCAACGCCCGACTTCTATCTGAGGCATGAAAATCTGCGTGTCTAGAAACATTTGGCAAGCACGATGCTTCTCCGATATGGCTGCAAATCATTTTCTCAATTCCACATAACTCGAACAGAACATCTCAATAGTCGCTGTTAGAATGCAGGCATGGACACAGATAACCAGAAAACCAGCCGCTAAACATCCTGTGTGTAGCAACATTAAACTTGACAACGAACGCATTGTACAGACTTCGACACAATCAGTTTCACTCTGTGTGTAAGATACTCGACTGTTTTAGTGCATATATTTCTTTGCAGGAAGACAAAGGAAAATCAAGTCTTTGGATATTCATTGGCTGCGTGCAAGCTAACCCCTGCGAAGCGACAATCGAATGGTTGTTGAGAAGGTAAACGTTGTAATGTAAAGTGGAGACAAAGACCGTCAACACCCTCAATGCAAAGAACAAATTGTTGAGGGAATCTTAACTGGGTCATATCCGTACTGCCCTGAAATAAAACCTCTTCAGTTTCTGGATGCAATACACTTCATCTCTGACAACTGACGACGCTTTAGGCCGCCTTTGTCACTGAATTTCTTTTAAAAAATGAAGCTTGTCATGCACTCGACGCAAGGCCGTTTGAAAATTCTGACTCTGAGTCAGCCGCTAAGGCCCGTCAATCGATTCCAGTGATAAGGAGCGCTCTCTCTCTCTCCAGCTAGCCTCTGAGGAGGCTTGTTGAGAAGAATCTCTTGATTTAGAGTTCTTGCCATTGTCTTGCTTTGAAGTAAAGGTATTGTCCATCTTAGTGCATAACTGCGGCTGTACCTCGCTTCCGACGTGCTTTCGTGACTTATTGAAGCCAAGAAGCCGCTGAAATAGCTGCTTTTGGCCCTTTTTCCAATGTTGAAAGACTTCTTCAAGGTTGTCACCGCCGCGAATCTACTCGAAATGTTTCAGACGCTTGCAAATCTTTTCCAGTTTCACTCTGTTTTGATTTCAGGGCAACCATGAGCGTTGTTTCGTCTGCTTCGTATACAAGCAGCCTTCAAAGAAGTGCTCAATATGATTTATTATCCGCCTCTACAGGTGCAGCCAATGGTCGTTTAAATTATCAACCCGACCAAATAAAGAGGATTCCTGCAAGACACCAGATGGTGTGAATGGAGGATTGAAAGTTTTGAAATTTTCAGTTCAAATCGAGAGTGTGAACTCATCGTAGCATATTCACTGGGTTCGGCCATGAAATGAATTTTGCTCTATCGCTAGCACAAAGCTTGGACGATTTTCTGGCCTCCATTGGTATGTTTTTGGAAAACAAAAGACAATTTCAGGTGGCCGTCTCACTTCTCATGGTGAATGGAGAAGGTAACGTTTTTGTTCAGAGGCGTGGTACCAAAATGGATCAAAATATTTGGATACTCATTGGGCTGCTCAGCTATGACGTGATGATCAACGCCCGATACCCGTTTTAGACAAGAAATTGTTTGTGACCAGAAACGTTGGCAATCACCAAAAGTCTCTGATTTGGCCGCAAATCTCCAAAACCTTTTGATAGTCGCCATTACACTGCGAGAACGGGCACATGTCACTGAAAAATAAAATAATTGCGAAGCGGGCGAGTCGCCTTACAATTAGTGCTTGTAGATCATTCGAAAACTGGCGTGCAATAAATATTTTCTCTTTTTTCGATGAACTGCTAAAGAAATGAGTTGATGGATTCTTCAACTCTGTGCTCAGACTTGTGAGTGCCAACTTCTCGCTTGCCGTCGATCAATTTGAGTGATAAGAACCTGGTGCGGCCTCTGTCGCCTTGAATGCGACTAGCTGCTCTGCGATTTGCTTCATTTTTGTCCTCTTTCAGATCATACTAACCAGAATGTTTCTCTACTAAGGTTGTGCTGATGTTGTTTTCAGGTGACCGTACATAGCACCGTTTCCTATCCGTAGATGATGAGAGAAATTTATGTGCTGATTCTTCGAGCCTTCCCTCATGGCAAGTGCAAATCTCCATATTCGATCGAAACTTGTTCCAACAATTCAGGCTCTCTGTCATTAAGGATTTGAACGTGAAGAAAGTTGACTCATCTCATTGCATATTTAGACTCGTCCAATCATACGGCCAGTTCAACGGATTGATGGCTTCTCTGAATAATGCGTCTTTCTTCGGTTTCATTCATCGATAGAATGGCCAGAGCGTTCGAATTTCAACCGACGTCGAGCGTGTGAGTCACTGCTTGCCGCACAATATTAATTTGCAGGCGCACAAAAGGAAAGCATCTACATATTTATGGCTGGTCTATCTGGGCACAAGAATTCCAATGCGGTGGGCTTGTCGACTTAAACAACAAACAGGAAAAGTTTATCAAAAGTGCGAAATCGCCAATCAGAAATACTCTCGAAGCAAGCAACAGATCGTGCCTGGGATCACGCTGATCGATGCTTCAAACACTGAAATAAAACGCTTCTCGTTTTCATTGATGCAGTTCGTCTCTTAGAAACTGAAACAACAAAGTAACATTTTTTTCTCGTTGTTTCTCTGACACTGTCCGTAATGGCCGGGGAATAGTAAAACGACGACTGACTTCTGCTCTTGGCAATCGATATGAGTGATAAGGACCGCTCTCTTCAGCTGCTGCGTCGGCCGAGACTTGCGGAGAAGAAATATTCATTATAATTTCTTTTATTTTGTTTCAACATGCGACTTATTTTTTCCGTAAATAGATACTACGCCATGGCCTTCCTAACAATAAGTTGCTTCTGCATCTTCTTCACCTACGCTTCGTTTACGACTGTGATATAAAAATTCAGAATGTTAAAAACGTCGACAGTTTTCGGATCCTTGCAAACCTCTGTTTCTGTTTTCAATCAATTCGCTTTCAGAACAACCACAGATGTTGTTGCCTCCACCTCGTATACACGGGAGTCGTTGACTCACGCGACTAAGCCTGGTTCTATGATTTACTTGATCAAGCGCTATCGTTAGTTCATTAAATTCGCTATGCAGCAAACGATGAACGAGGTTTGCATAAAATCACTTTAGACCTGCTTTTAGAACCTATTGTCTTTGAGACTTGAATTCAATACGACTAACATAAGACGACAGTGAGTGGTTTTAAAACTGAAAGTAAAGTTGGAGGTATCTCTACAACGAACGCTCGCAGGTCAGAAACTTCGCTCAACACAGGTTGCCAGAAACATGGTTCCAATCGAAACGGGACGATTGTTGAATGACTGGTGCGACGATCAACTCCCTGCATCGTTTTCTAACAATAAGCTTGAAATTGTACGGCTCCTCACCTATCTTTCGGCACTCGATACACACGGACGTGGAAAAAATTATACTGACTGGACGAACGAATTTCAGAATTCGTAAAGAGCATATGGTTCTTTGGTTCTCTCATTTCACATTATATTCATTTGCAGGCGCACAAATGAAGACGCTTGATGCATGGTCCATGGGTACGTGCAAGATTGCTCATACCGTAGGAACGATCGAATATGAATGATGGGAAAGTAAATCTCATACTGCAGCGAGGAGGCGAGATCCGACAAGGCCCTCAGCAGCAAAGACCAAGTGGTTGAAGGATTCTTGATTGAAGACTCGCATTTTGGACTTGAATAAATCTTCTTCATATTCTACTGCAACACACCTCATTATGTCACTTTTGATAACGCTTTCTAACACTTTTTTCGCCGAGTTTCTAACAGAAAAACATCTAAAGACAATATTTTGGCAGCTTTCTGACACTGATTCTGACTCGTCACGTTTACTCAATCGATGCGAGTAATAAGGAGGGCAGTCGACTCGGCAATGCGGCGGGCTTGTCGATTTGATTTTGCTTCTTGGATATGCTTTACTCTCGTTAAGCTTTTTTTTGTCAATTTATTGTCGTTCAATTGTGCCTTTCAGGTGTTCATTAAACATCAGCTAAACTTCCTCCATAAAAGAGGAACATTAATCAAAGCCCGAAAGCTATTGAATTAAATGCCCCAGAGACCAGGAGATGACGTTTACAGCACGATGATGTTTCTCGAGGAAAAAAAAGCAGGTGCGCGACGAACGCTGTTTCAGTAAACATTCAGATTATTTTGAGTTTTCTCTTAACACTGAGTGTAATGTTTTCAACAATCAATACGCTTTCGAAGTCACAACAAAACCAATGCCCACTTCTTCGAGGTCTTGTTAGCATGCATCGAGCTCGACGTATCATCATTATTTTTGAACAAAACTTTTCTCGTTCAACATCCTAACACGACGATATGTTATAAACGAAGAGGATTGTATTGTGGTGCGAGAACCTATTGTCAATTTAGTAACACCAGCAGGGAAGCATGCACTCGAGGTAGAAAATCTTCGTCGTTGGTCACTAGAATGGATTCTCATGGAAAGAATTTTGTCAGCCTATCAAACGAAGGAAGAGAAGGAGAGCAGAACCAAGGTGACTAGAAGACTCGCAAGTTATGTTGAGGTATGGCCGTTGGCGTGGAGTTTCTAATATTACAGTGAATATGACGCCGAAACGATATCCACAAAGTGATTTCAAACTTGCCCGACAACGCTACAATGAACACCGAATGCATCACAACGTTTATTTCCACACATGAAATATTGCCTCAGTTCAGCAGCGCCACATTAATCCGCAAAATAGCGCTAATTTTGAGAAAAATCAACAAAATTCACTTCGTTGCAAAGGCATCGATACCATATTGAGGGCAAAGTTGGGAAAATAGGTATATTGCTGATTTGTGCTATGTAAGGATCAACAAGCCAACATCGAAGAAAATTGAAAACTTAAATATGAACTTACTACCTGAAATAAAGTCTTCTTTTTTGAAATGGTTTTTATTTCTCGCAGTATTACTGGTTATGGCTTGTGGAGCCAACGTCTGACTCCTCGTCTCGGCAATCGATTCCCAGTGATAACGGTCAATGTCCCACCAGCAGCGGCCGTCGCCAGAGACAGGCATGAACGAGCTTCGACGGCGCTGGCTGCTCTCTCTGACTAATGCGCCGACCTTTCGGTTGGACCCTCGAATATCCATCTAAGGCACCTTGTCGCGCATCCGTTTTCTCCGTTCTCAAATTGTTTTCAGATGGCCATTAGACGCCACATGAATTCTTCTGTAAACGACGAAACATTCAAAAGAAGCGAAACTCTGCATTTCTAATTTCTATTGCGATTCTTTTATTCACAAAGCTTGAACGGACTGTTCGACCTTTTTTAATTCAGCAAATAACCATGTTGCGGGTGCTTCGGACTAAATATGGTTAAAACCCCCCAAAGAAAAAGTAAGCAGTCGCACCGTGACTTTCACTAGAAATGGTGAAGACGGTCGGTGATCAATGAACTGTTCAAACAAATGTTCTTTAGCAACGAAAAAATTGACGTAAACAGTGACGTCGATTTTCTCGGGTAGCAAGTGTTGCCTTAAGATCTTTCTACGATCATAAACAGCGGCATTAACAACGAATGCTATGAATTGCATCAAGCCTTTTGTGAATTTACGATCCAGAATTTTTCATAATTTTTTATCGAGCAAGTCCATTGATGTCCAAGAACCGAACGAAATTTGCAACGCGTGAACGTGCGTAACAGAGACTGGTGAGTGAGTTTTTGACGATTTTCCTAACATCAACTTAGATAATCGTCATCGTCTTCCATCTGCTTGTTTTTAGACGCTGAACAATTCCTGCATGAGTTCGGGAAGCCTTCGAAACTGCATCCTATCCAATGGAGAGGGTGAAGAACCCATTATGCACTAAGGACATGCACAAGGCGTCCTAGCATTCGCAGACGTTAGTAATCAGATGCAGACTTCTTTTTATTTGAATAAAATTTCGAAACAATCTTTCTCTTCCGCTAGTGTACGCAAAATGAACAGCTTCGATCGGGCGCAGCCAGCAGTCTGCACGTCTTGTCAATCGATTCGAGTGATAAGCGTCGATTCGGTCGTTCGCGCGTGAGGGCCTCTCAAGGCACTGCCCTGCAACGATACGTTTTTGACTTTCCCAGATTTTTACCCATAATGTGGCTCTGATTTTCAGATGACCGTAGATGTTTTGAGCTCGATTTCGTTTATAAAGAAGTCGATGAACTCTGGTTTAAAGGCCGTATTAGAACCAACGAAGAAGTTAATGGATTTGAATTTTCCGGACTAGATATTTAGTTGATAGTGGACGATAATTCTTGCGCACAAAACACCTCTTCTGACGCTAAACAACCGTGAGTTTTGCAAAAGTTTAAGTGAAGACGTTTATAGAAGTCCGTTGGAGAAGTCAATCGGAGAAAGCACCCTCCAATTTCACAAAGTAAATTCACTAGGCGCGCGCAAAGTTTCGCACCTTGTGGTGTACCTAAAGTGGAGCACCGATGAGAAACTTTCAAGTGCGTCGTATGTTTCGTTTTCAAAACATTGAAAGGACTGTTCTCTAGAAAGGTCACACCCGGGCTAGATCCATTCTATTAGTCAAATGAAGGCCTACGATCCGTCGAAACAGCGAAATTACAAAGTTAGAATTATCGCCAAATTTCAACGACTATTGGTACGCGACTTTTGACAGTCTTTGCTTCATTATCGAACTTTAGGCTAATTAAAAACCACTGCAAGTCAATCTTCTTGTCAAAGTGAAATCTTCAGGCGAGCTTTTGCAGGAAGCGTTTGGCTGCGAGTTCAAATGCAATGAAATAGATCTATTGTCTGATTTCTCTTTAGCTATTCGATTGGTTTTCACGTCTTACACAGCGATAATTTTGCTATAATTGAAAGGAAGAAAGGAAAGTCGGCAAGTGATGTTTTCGACAAGTATCCATGCAATACTTTCTGAATGCGTACGAAACAAATTTTGTCAGATTGCCAAATTAGAGAAGAAAAGAAGGGTTAGATCAAAGACAGCTAAAGTCACGTTGAGGTGAGGGCGTTTGTAAGAGAATTTAGCGGTATTGAGACGCAAGTAACACATTAACGCCATGTGCTATGTGGGAACGAAGGAATAGTCTACCAGATTTAGCACAAAATTATGAAGAAGGCTCGATCAATGATGTGTGCGGTATATGAATCACAAAGACAAGAATGACCAAGATTGAGAGCGTCGATGATCTTGCAGCCTGAAATAAAGTCTCTTTTATTGAAATGGAGTTCATTCTCTCACGCTGCTGTTGGCTTGTTGAACCAACGACCGATCCCACATTTCGGCAATCGCCCTCTTGTCAAAACGCTATTTCGATCAAATGCTTTCCTTACCAGGGTCGTTTTGAAAGAGTCGCGTGAATCCAAGATGGCGTCCCATTCTTTTCTTTTCAATTTCTTAAAAGGTTTTCTTGAAAAAGTGCTGTTGTTCGTTTCATCCAACGACAATTTTCTGTCCGTCTTCCCCGACCACTTGTCAATCGATCACCTTCCATGATAAGGATTCTCCACGCCACTGCATGGCTCTTTCTGTCTGGCAGGTCGGCTTCTCGGCTGTCCTTTCTCGAACAATTATATTAACGTTCCTTTTGTGTTGTTCGTAATACGGCCTGCTGTTTTCAGACGGTCATAAGACGCCAGTTGATGTTCTTCAATAGAAGAAGAAACAAATAGACAAAAGGAAGCT
The DNA here is from genome assembly GCA_034700245.1 of Poikilolaimus oxycercus. Taxonomy (NCBI): domain Eukaryota; kingdom Metazoa; phylum Nematoda; class Chromadorea; order Rhabditida; family Rhabditidae; genus Poikilolaimus; species Poikilolaimus oxycercus. Next base: position 33,100 of record JAQIXL010000274.1, read on the forward strand.
CTTTGAAAGCGATTTGTCTCCCCATCAAGCTTAAATGAACACGCCCATTTCGATTCAACGCGAATCCATGCGTGTGTGTGTGGTTGTTACATTTCCATACCTCTAAGAGTCCTTGGGAGACCTGCAGCAGCATCAAGACATTCATGAACATTCACTGAAAGAGCGGTTGGTGATTTTGACGCTGTTTTAACAACGATGTTTTCGTAAAACGGAATCTTTTAGCAACAAAAAAAATCAGCAGTAAGACAACAATCTTACTATTCCAGGCTTTTTCAGGTTTAACGTTGGCGTTACACTTTTGCAGTTGCATTAACAACAGTGGCAATGGATTGCCTCAAGACGGGCTTCCAATGCGCGAAAAAGAACTTCCATCAATGTACATATTACGCAATCACGTCCATGTCCAACACCCGAAAAATCTTCACGGCGGTGGAGAGGGCGTAACAGACATTGGTACGCGATTTTTTTGTCAACTTGACACGCTTTAGAGACGCATGCGGACAACCATGACATCGGCATTCAAAAGAACTCATTCTAGTTTGAGGTCAAGAAGCCTTTTGTCAGCTTATCCAACGAAGAGAGAGAATGGTAAGCCAGTTCGTCATAAAAAATGTTGCCCCATTTATGTAGGAACGATTAAGAAGAAGAACAGCAAAACGCACCCCCCCCCCCCTAATCCGAAAGACTCTTTTTCCTTTAATGATAAAATGTCGAACCAATATTCTCGTCTTTTTTTCAAAAAAAGAGCAGCTATGTGGCTTCACCCTCATCCATGCTCATCAATCGATTTGAGTGATAAGAAACGCTGCTATGCAGCCTGACGCCGCGTTTGGCAGTGACGTCTTGGAGGAGAGCTCTGAGTTTCACTTCTTCCTAGCGAAACTTGACTGTGTCAATTGTTTATCCTGTAATTTTGTTGTCAGCCTGTTTTGGCGAATGTCTTACCGCCATCATGCGTGCCAACGATTTCCCCTTTCCACGAATGAAGTCATCATTCACTTCATTGCCCTCATTTCAGGATGGATCGATTGTCACCGAGCAATAAAACGTGGATAGGTGCATACTGTTCGAAAAAGAAAGATGGTGGGCGCTTCTAATATAGTTTCAACACATTTTAGAAATCTGACAAACACTCATATACAGTGAAATGATTATGCCCGTATCGTAAAGCGTTCCGTGTTCAATCACAATTTTTTTCGTCTTCGATGCTATTATAGCCGCCATGACGAGCGTCTTCAAGCTCTGAATGCCTCAACAAATTGACTTCCATCGCCTTCTTTAAGAAATACCTCTCAAATCCAACAATGAATGAGGGGGACAGCATCGCTGTTAGTCGACCAGTTGGTACGTGGCATTACATATTGCCATTTTCTCTAACGCAGCCTCATTGACAGAGATGCTTGCATCAAAAACGACAAACATCAAAATCGACAACCGTCTTCTTGTTCGCAGCTCAGAATTACTCTTCCTGTACACGTTCAGGAAGATGTTTAGTGGTATGATATTTGGTGAAAGAAAGATGAAGAGCCAGCTCTTCACTATGTCGTCCACAGACAAAGCTCGGGTTTGACCTGCCTGAATGATCAAAACATTTCGAATTTAGATGTTGTTGAGAACTTCGCGTCTCTTCTGATTCTTTACGAGCTTCTATAAGAGCGTCTGCCAGCAGACCTTCGGAAGCTCTGTCACCAACCGTGAAATACGCCTCTAACTCGAAACAACGACAAAAATAACTATCATTGTCCGAATACAAACTTCTTTTTTCTTGGAATAAAGTCTCAAAACAATCGTTCTTTTCCGCTTGTGGACACCGAAAACGCGATGCTATGATCGAGCGCAACCCGCAGTCTCTCGTCAATCGATTCGAGTGATAAGCATGGGCTCCGTCCTCGCAAGTGATGACCTCGCTCGAAGCATTGTTTCACAGCGATCCATTTTTCGCTTTTTGTGATCTCTTACTCAAGCTCATAATCAGACGCTGATTTTAGAATGGCCATAGACGTTGTTGATTGGACTTCATTTATAACGAAGTTGAATCGAGCCATGTCGTTCTCGGCACACATGCGTTGGTTCAACACTTTGCTGTGACTAATCAAAACATTGCCACTAGGCTGCTCATGACGAACAAATGGATGGAAATTCGCTTCCTGGGTCAGAAATAAAGCTCAATATGCGGCCATACCGGGTAAACTGTTACTTTCAAAGGAAATCTTTACCAGACATCACCTATGAGGCCAAAACGATGAATAAACAGCAATTCGAAGAGCCGCCAAACCCAATTGTCTTTTCTACTACCAAGTTTAAGAACGAATGATGAAACGTGTCAGACGAAGGACAGAGCAACTCATCCTGTCTCGCAACTTTTGCGTGTTTCTTCTCAAATAATCGAAAGCATTGCTGCTAAAAAAATGACGAATCAGAAGACGTCACTCTATGCGGCAAAATTAGGCGACTACAATATAAACGATTAGCTAGTTTCTGCAATTGGACTACCATTTGCACACAGGATTTCAGATCAGAGAGAGAGAGAGATCCTATTGTCAATCAATGTCTCTTCCATTATAATTGACCATCAAATGGCTGAAATAAGGACATTCCCGCCGAATTTGATAGACACGTTAACCATGTGAAGTCCTTTAGTGGCGGTACTTCAATACATGACGAGTCTTGAAATTTAGCACCTTAATTAATGCTGAAATAAACCTTTTATGGACTCTTTGACAGACTTCATTTCCGCTATGACAGAAAGTTGCTCCACGGATTCGGTGCTAGGACAAATATTTTCCCGCTCTTGTTGTCAGTCAGCTCGCATGCTGGTCAATCGATTCCCGTGCTAATGGTTGGAAAATAAAAATAAACTTTCATGTTTTCATGCTCAACTCTGTTTGCACCGTTGCGGAGCGCGTGGCGGGACCAGAGGCAGTCGCTTCGCCTCGTCGATCGATTTGAGTGATAAGAATGCGGTTTGGCCTCTGTCGCGTGGATGAGAGCTTCGCAGTTTTTTCGCAGTTTTTGAGTCTGAATTACATTTTGTACTTCCCGCAAGTTCTCTAAATTTATTTTCAGATGATTGTGTGTACATTACAATCTTTCTTCCCTTTCGTAGACGAAGAGAGAACTCTACTGTTTCTTCTGCTTACTAATCGAAATAATTCCCTCTTCCTAGTCGCATTCATTGCTATCGGTGCTCAGTTTAGTCAACTTGCAACATTACACTAGGTGCGATAACGAAAATTTAATAGTGAAAGGTTGTTTTCAGCGCCGCATATTCGGCAAACCCTGCACAAAATCAAGAAATACTTCATTCCCAGATCCATCGCTTCGTGATGAACTCCACACTCTGAAAAGCAGCGCAATCTGGTTTTAGAGAAGACTGACGTACGTAGGAAAGTGAGCTCTTGTTATGCTTTTATCGACTTGATGTGTATTTGCAGGCTGACAAGTAAAAGTCACGTCTACGGTTGGTCTACTGGTGGGTGCAAGAATACCCATGGGCGGGGTAATCGAAAGGAGATTAGAGAAGAAGAATTCTTCAAGGAATTCCAATACTAACAAACAGCTACTCTGAGAGCGGTTTAGAGCAAATTGTTTGCGCGTTCTCGAGTAACAGCTCAGCATAACCGTCAAGTGACTTGTTATGCTGTAAGTTCTGATTCTGGAAAATACTGAGAGGCAGTGATGGCATATGGATCGAAACGTCAAGTTTTCATTCAGTTTAATACGCGGAGATGATGGCGGAGAGAAAGTATGTTTTTCCTAGGAGCCAGTCATTTGTAGCACTCCCAGAAGGTTTCTTTCCTCCCAGTTCGTCATTGTTGCAGTTCCGTGTCCTTAGAGACGTCATAAACGCAGCAGGTGATGAGGGAGTCAAGGCAATCGTTCACTTGTACAACCTGAGAGAAGCGAACCTCGCTGAAGTCAATAAGAAGTTGGAAGCACAAGAGCTTTGAGAACTGCTTGAGCAGTGGATCAACGACGAAAAAGAAATCGTTCAAAGTGTGGCTCGCATCGCCGCCGATTACAACGCGATTTTCTAAACGCCTCTTAGCCAGGTCGAAGTGTGAGAGTTCGCAGGAAACGTTCTGATTATGAGTCTCGTGAAAGTTCCTAAAATAAACTTTGTTTCCTCAAGTGTTGTTGGTTTTGCTCGTAACGGCAAAGGACGGAGGAAGCCGTGGCTGTTGACACGTCTCCCCAATCGATGCGGGTGATAAGGAAGCTTACCCCGTCGTCTTGGGTTCTATTGCGGCTCGAGGAGAACTGGCCGCTTTTCAAACTCTTTCTTTCGTCCCTTCTTTACTCTATTCGAGAAGTTTTCTCAAAATTTCCAAATTCGATTGCAGTTCCCTATAAATGACCTTCATTGCTTGCGTATACGAAGCAAAATGTCCGCATCGGGATTATGCTTTCAATTCGCTTCAACTAGGAAAGAGCGGAAATCTTTCTGCATATTGTAAGGCGAGTTTTTTTTTGGCACAAGTGACAAAAATGTTCAGTTTGTGTTCACTAAGTATGGTACCGTTACCATATGGTCAAATGGATCTTTTTTTTGTTGAAATACTAGGATTTCCAACCGCATTTGTTCACCTAAAGATATACAATACACACATAGCTAATGGCTAGTATGTGTGCAAAAAAACGAAATGTTTTTCTATTTCAGAAGAGGACATAGATGATTGCCTCAGATCATATTCCCTTGGAGCGTGCAATTGTGTAACTGTGGAACGGGCACATCTTTGTGAAAAAACTTGCATAGAGACTGCCACTACTGAAATGAAATGCCAACAACAATGACGACAGCCTTTACGTGATCATGCAACTTCCCATGATGGCCTGTTGCCGTTGCAGCACCTCGAGGAAAAGGCTTCTTTCACTGGAACCATAGATCCTGTACCACATCAGCACATGAAATAAAGCTTCTCTTCGGTGTATAAAGTCGACTTGATTGTTGTCCGGAAGGCGTTCTACGGCTGCACAACATTTTACTTGCAACTTTCCGAAATTCAGAACTCTACAATTGCTAGTTGCGAGACGTTGTTTGGTTGTGCAAAAGGAGGACTTGTTAAGATGGTGGTAGGTTCGAAATTGAATGACATGACTCACGTGATGTTTAGGACTTGGATCGCAAGGTGATGGTCGTCAGTGTTCTCCATGATCTACGTTCTCCAAAACGTTCGTAGCAGCAGATTATCACATTATTCATTCGCTCTGAATTCCCCCTGTCTTCACAGAAGCCTCAAGGGGATCAGCATCGCTCTAAACCATCGATCTCAATCTTCGTGTGCCCGAGAATAAACTTTCTTGCACTTTCCTGCGTCGATTGCTTTTTCTCTCAGTACGATCAATTGCCCGCGGCGTGCGCTCGCATTCACACAATCGATTTGGAGAAGGGAGATAAGGTCGGCTTCAGTCGCCTAGTGCCCGTCGGGTGCCTCACAGACGCTCACTTTCGGGCATGCACTACACCTCGCTCTTTTTTTCAATTTTTTCCTGACCCCTTTAAATTGTATTGTAATTTTTCAGGTCGACCATAGATGCCAACAATTTCTTTTGCGTTATCTGAATAAATGAGAAAGTTCGCCTAAAGAGATTTAACCAATTTTCCAACAAGCAATGTCAGAAACTGCAGCACTTTTTGCTGCTCCAGCCAATTAGTCGTGTCAGTGATTTCGTGCAATCTCGACGCTGCTGGATAATGACCGAATTCTGGTACAAATCGATTCAAGATGAACTTCTGATGTAATTCTTTCGAAAGTTGAGAAAACAATGCGTCATTGAAATGGTAAGTTTTGTGTTTTGGTGGAAAAACTACGTTTTAGTGGTAATGAGAAGCTTCACTTCGATGCAGTAAGGCGATTGAAGACAGACGCAAGGCTGTTTGAACCAGCTTTTTATTCAACTAGGAGTGATTTCAAAGTGAGATTTTTGGCGTAAAGCGAAATCATATCGATATGATGCAGCTGCAAGTGTGTTGTACAATAGAAAGGTCAGAAATTGATTCAGAAATTATTGTAGTAGAAGTGCCATGCGCTAATGACTCATTGTTGACTCATTATTATTGGGATCGTTCAGCCACGGTAAACTACAGCCGTGCCTGGACGCGCCGTACACGCGTCATCCGTTACGGAGTGACGCGCGTCACTCTGCGTCATCCGTTGCAGAGTGACGCGATCGCGGTCGCGTCGCGGTTCGAAAAAATGGGCTGCGTATTTGTTCCATCTCGTTGTTTTTTCAATATCTTTTCATTGACTTGCTTGTTTCTTGGT